>JAPKLY010002103.1:0-29381 GCA_026898435.1 Prunella vulgaris | reverse complement strand
AAATTAGCATGTACAGATATTAAATGACAACACAGATAACATATAATATGTATTCACCTCGCTCTCCAAGCTGAAAGAGAGCTTCTTATCTGATCCCGAATTTTTACCTAGAAAAGCACAAATGAAACTTCACATCATCATTTTCCACCTAAAGCTTGAGCTTCCTTTTATATGAAAATCATACTTACAAGAGTAAGCTTCCAAGCATCCTTCGACAGTGCGTTCCCCAAGATTAACATGACTCAAGAAATCATTTATTCTGGGGAGAGATAACATTGTATTAATTAGTCGCCTAATGACCAACGACTGGGGACAAATATTGCAATCAAGAACTGAACGGATCTGTTAATTATACTGAAGTTGGATAAAAGTAAATAATTATATTTAAATTATACCGGTCAAGAGTAATGCATTCCATGTACTTCATGATGGATGTCAATTAAAGCCCAATCTTTACTCACAGTGTCTGCATCAATAATTTTGCGTAAATTCCAAAATTTTCAAGCCATTAAAGTTCAAAATGATATATACCTAACCTACCGAAATGCCAAAATACCAGTTGTCACGTCCCACGCAAAACCAAAACAAAATACTGATTTAGAACTATGCCGTACTGGCTATAAATTCTTAGTTATCTAACAAATAACAGCAAATTATAACTCCACGATTATAAGAAGCAACTATATTTTTTACCCAAGACGGGAGTCATCCTGATATGATACATATTCAGCTATTGATACACCCATGACGATTACAAGTAGATCTACAAGTAAATTGACCTTCCTCAAAGGATAAACCAAATTTCATCCACTGCTGAAAAAACAGCCCAAAACTCTTCATCATAAAGCAAACACGCGCACACACACACGGACTTTTCTAAACAAAATGAAGCGCAGAAGTACATTCAGAATCAGCAGCAGAACTTCATCTAGGTTCTTCATTGAACAAATCGAACCTCAATTCACAATTATAAGCAGATCTAAAACTAGATTGACTTTCCACAAAAGAAAAACCAAATTTCAGCCCAAAATGAAAATGAAAATGAAAGCGATTATCAAAACCAACAACAGCAAGTGAGAAGCGCAGACCGTTGTTAACAAAGCACCAGCATACGAAGAACTGCTTATAATAATTTTTCAAAAATATAATGAACTTTCTTATAGGTGGGCGATGTTTTTCCCGAGGAACCCAGAGAGAGAGAGAGAATATGCGGATTTCAACAAGCGATTGGTGGAAATTTTATTTGTAATTTAGTTTATTCGGTTTAAAATATTTTGGATGAGGATTAGGTTTGGGGATTGGATAAGCTCAAAAGCGCTACTCCATGTTTTCAACAACCATCAACTAAAGTCGCTATTCACTAAATAATGGATAAAGTTTTGTCTCAGAAACTATGACATAATTATCCAACTTATTATAACTGTAATAATAAAGCAGTTATTTAATATACATATAAATTGGGTCTATGTAATAAGATGCCTGCAAATATTTAAATATTGAAATGATATCATGATTATATATAGAATATATTGTATGTCATATATTGTTGCATATAATTAATAATCATATATGTATAAAGAAAGAATGGAAAAATTAAAGATAGTTCATGAATTATTAATCGGGTAATATAATCTTTAGAAAATGCATGGAAATTTTTGAGGTTGCTAATTTACTACTACATTCTTATAAATTGTATGACAAATTGAATGCAAAAGTGGAAAACTTATTACTTTTACCATTTATAATTTCATAAATTTATTGATTTTTTAAAATTAGTTTATTATTTATTTCACTACATGCAATTGATTCAATTCATTTTAGAAGATATAAAAAGGTCAACCGATATTTTCAATTAGGTTCTCTTTTATTTCGGATTTTGATTATAATTCACTAATCTACAAATCTCATGCAGACACAATAATGCCCAGAAGAATAGGGTTTTGCATGTTCATACTCTTTCACCCTATAAACAATTAACATCCTATGTTGTTGCATTTCACAATGTAAATGAGTAGAATCCACCTTACATAAAATTACAAGGGGGAAAAGGAAAAACATGTTTAATCAAAATCTCAGATCATCATACAAAACCACACCCCCCCCCCCCCCCCCACATTCATACAAATTTCATCTGTACACTCCCATCAGAAATCGCAGCCTGAGAAGAACATGTATCAGTGTCTGATCGATCAAACGCTTTCGTCTCGTTCCAATTTAAGGCCTCAATTCACTTGTGTATTAAACTTTACCCAGTTGGTGTATAGATTCTGTTAAACATATCAGTTCCAGCTTCTTCTTGGCCTGAAACATTTGTGTAAAAGAATAAATGAGAACACCAACCTCCCTACAGTACAAACACCTCTTCCCTCTCTCTATTTTTTTTTTCTTTTTAATATATTATCTGTAAGCTGATGAACCTTAGACTCTATATACTCATATATTCTTTAAAGAGTGTAGGTATTTATACTTCCGGCTCTTCTGGTGCTGGCGCCAATAGCAGGCGAGTGCTCCAAATGCACAGCTGGCAACAGCGATGGCCAATGCAGCTCCGACTGGAACCACAACTGCGTGCACTGAAGTTGAAGCTGTCAAATCATCTGAGATTATGTCAGAAGCCTTTTTTTCCACGAGCTCTTTGTCCTTGTATAAGGCCACGAGTGTATTCCCGTAATAGTCCCTCAAAAACCTGTAGACTACTTCCTCATCCCAGTCAATTTGATGGGTAACATCGTCTTTTCCACTTTTATCACGATAACAAGAAGGGCAGAGCTGTCTTGGAGGCCATATCATTTTGGGGAATGCCGGATCACCAGTTTCAAGGGATGCCTCTTCCTTCATCAGTCTCTCATTAACTTTGTTGTGAGTATTCCACAGCCAAAGAACAAATTCACGGGACTTCTTGAAAGGGGTTGAAACACTGAAAGGTCGATATTTCAGTTAGATGGAATGTTCTGAAGATATTGGAACGTAAGCCTGGATTAAGATTACCTTGAACACATGGAGTAAAAATGTTGCCTACACTCCTCACAGATGAAGAAATTGTGTATAAAATCACAAATAGAGGTAAAAGCCATCTGGCTTTCTCCATCATCAACTCTTACAGAAAGTGAGTGCAATAAAACCCACAAACCACAACTGCAAAAGGAAAAAAGAATTGGTTATGACAGCTTATATTATTGAAGAATTATCATACTCTGATATTTCTTCAAAAGAGAATTGTTAATTAACTGGACTGAGCCAA
This sequence comes from Prunella vulgaris, assembly GCA_026898435.1. Classification (NCBI taxonomy): domain Eukaryota; kingdom Viridiplantae; phylum Streptophyta; class Magnoliopsida; order Lamiales; family Lamiaceae; genus Prunella; species Prunella vulgaris. The sequence goes on along the minus strand of JAPKLY010002103.1, from coordinate 26,140 downwards.
GCATTAGCATCATTCCCAAACACATTTAGCAGAAGAAGTGTTTTAATCATTGAGTGTGACAATCATGTTTCAGATTTAATTGGAATTGCTACAGTTTATAGAAAATCTTTCTCAACCTAATTTCAGCCACTGGATATTTGGAATTAAATGTTATAAGAGTTTGCAATATCTTAGTGGCCCATATCATCAAGCAAACAAATTTAAAATCTGTTTTTATACATAATAGGAGATGTTGGGGGTGTGAGATCTTAGCATCCACTCTATGGAATTGACGGTAAAAAGTAATGCCACATCTCATCTTTTTTTTATAAGAAAAAGTAATACCACATCTCTTCACCAGATGTTTTTCAATTAACACAAAAATTCTAGTATGCAGCAATAAACTTTCAAAACGTATAACAGGGGTTGGAAATACATTTGCTTACCTAAAACCTCTGGTCTCATTCTTGCTTCCACGACAAAACATCTACAAGAAAATCATATATGAAATGACGATTAGGTAATCCCCACTCGGTAGAGAACAAAAAGAATAGTTATGCACTATATATAGTGCAGCACCTCAGCAAGCGCAATAGAGTAAATGCCATCTAAATATAGTGACCAATATCAAAGTTGGGAAATTCATCTACTTCAACCATTGAAAGAAAAACACTGGGCCTGCAACCAAATGAGAAAGTATATGTTTGTCCAAATGGCCCATGGTTAAGATTGATTGGTGGGGAGTGGTTAACCAGAGCAGGCAGAACTCCTCTATGATTCTAAATAAAGTGGTAGAAGTCCTATGTTTTCCATCAAAACTATTAAAGAATAAAAACACATGCATAATCTTAGTATTTAGCTCAGCCATTAAGGATATCTTATATGTGTAAGGAAAGCAACTCCATGGCAACTTGGCCATCTTCGTGAACATGAAAAATGCAAAAAAAACATACAGTTCGGTGGAACTTAAATGAATGTTTAATTCCCTATTAGCACTGAAAACCTTAAATTATATTGCAATAGCTTCCAGAGATAACATTCCGATCCATAGATCAAGTGGAAGATACTTTTATTAAATCTCAGTCTGTTATACAGTTCCCTAAATTGCCTTTCTGATTTCTGGTTAGCAAGTTAGTTATTAGAATTAAATAGGCACTTCAACTGCTCTCAGAACTTCTCAGACTCATTAATTTAAATTTTAAACTAAGTAACAAATATGTTAAAAAAATCATCTTTAGGAAAAGTGCTGCCAGGATAGCTTAGCCACACTAAAATTTTAACTAAAGGAGCGAAAATGTCTGCAAAACCTTATGGCAAGTGATGTAGAAGTGACTATAGGGTGGATTTATCTAATTTTTCATATGATGAATGATATTCCAAGGAAAATATCACTGTGACAGAAGTGATAATTTGAACACTGTTATCTTTAAATTCTATTATGAAATTTAAAGAGAACATTGACTTCCTCTTGCCTATATTATAGGGCATTATATAATCGAGGTTTTTGTGGTAGACTACAAATAGAGAGCAAGCTATCAATGCATGATTGAATCCAACAGTGCTGGGAATAACCAACAAAATGTAAACTATTTGGAAAGAAACTGTCAATAACAAACATCCATACCCAGTATCCACGAGGAACATCTTTTCCACAAATTTGAAAATGCCCATGTTCTCCCTGCTCACCACCCGTAGTTTCCTTCTTGTTGGCTGAAAGATCATCAAAATCAACAAGAATTTCTGCAGTTCCCTTTCGGCATCTGAAAGAAAAGTAGCCAAAGCCATGTTAGGAAGGAAAAAGCACATTAGGAAAAGAAAAGATGAAAACAGATGCTGACCTTCTAGACGGGTGATGGACCACCAAAAGTTGAAAGAACTTAACAAGCGATGCTCTAGTCTCTGATTTGATCATCTATACATTACGAGCAGTCCATACTTAGAAATAAAATAAGGTTCATAAGAGTCCATGAAGAAAATACGGTAAAACACAGATGTTCACCTTGTGGTCTAGAATGATGTCAAAAGCTGTGGATGTTGCCTCCTCAATATCATATATAGCACGTGCAATCTTTCACCATAAAAACATTAGAGCAAGTCAGGAAGGAAAATGGTAATTGGAGATTAAATTTTATCAATTTGGGCAAGTGTTTAGATCGTGCTTTATAAAAGACCTGTCCAATATCTGAAGCATTCATCTGAAGTTGATCATTCTCATATTTCTCATCGTCCAAGCGATATGAGCTGTTTATGTAAATAAAAAATGAAATCAAACAGATATTAGGTTGGATTTACATCTTTCCTGGCAGTCATATAAAGGTAAATGAATTATATAGCAACATAGAATAAAGAGGGTTTGCTCAGTGACCATAATATGCTTATTGTTCACCTTATGAATAAAAACTTCCAATACCCGCATAATAGGAAACAAGGGTAGCCTCCCATTCAACAACAGCAACTTGCCAATATAAAGAAAAGCTTATTACCTGCTCAATTGCTTGTTTATCCAATTCAGCAGGCGATCTGCTGTTCGTCCGTCCTCGATAGAGAGTATTTCATTCTTTTTTTTATTCGGGTCCCAACTTCCTCGCACAAACTTAGAAGGTGGACCCCATAGAAGAGTAGGGTAGTGCCCAACAGAGAACTTATCACAAAGATCAGTATTTATCTGTACTGCCAAGCAAGTAAATTGGATGAACAATCAAGAAGCTAGAGATTTAATTGAATTAACATTTATACCAAGCACCACTATAAGATTATAAAATGTCATATTAAGAATAATAATATGTAAATATCAAAAAATTCAAAAGCCAAACAATTTGTTTATCCTAAAACTTGACATTCTACTTTTAATGAAATTGTAGCAAAGCATAGCATTAGAACCTTTGAGGCACAATCTACTCTGGTCATCAATATGATTCCGGGATGGGCAGCATCTCCACCATTAAAAATCTTTGCAACCTTCTCATATTGTGGCTGTTCCAAGTTGTTAGTTTTGTCAATAACAAACATTACTAAGCAAAATAAGAAAAAGTAAATATATCCAATACCTTATAATTTCTGCAAGCAGGACACCTGCAAAAGGGGCAACAGTAAGCACAAGATTGTAGGTAAATAGCAAAGTTGTGTATCATGATGCTTCACAAACATGTAATGTATGCATCACTGTGCAGATACAAGCAATAAAAAGGAGCAGGCAGTAAACCCATGCTTCTTATTCTAGAAGTAAGGAAATCCACAATGTGAACTCTATAACCACTACCCACCTCAGTTGACTACAGTTGGACTTTCAAATTGTACAAACACAGTGGTTATTACATTATACTACAGCCAAATACAGCAGCATCTGCACATCAAATATCCTAGGGAAGCAAAAACCAACCAAGATGAACAATTTCTCATAATATACATGATACAGAACAGCAGAGCATGTTTCAAAGTCATTCAGCAATGTCTAATGTATTCTTTATATTAAGATTTTCAATTACATCAATTTTCAAATGTTCACTGTAGGCTGATCTTACAATGAATCTCTATCAAATGGGGCAACAAATGGCTTGAACAATACAAAATACGAGGAAGATTTGAAGGAGAAACTCTAATAAGGGCATCGGAAGCAAAGACTCAACTAACCAAATGAAATCTACAGCTGTACTGCTTATTGGTTTTAGAAATATTAGGGCAGGCAGTGTTCAGTTGGAATTGGATCAGGATGGGTCAGAAATGGATAGGATAGATGTACGACTGGCAACTATGCAGATCAATATGAAGAGGATCTGACAATTTGGTTTTGCTTATCTAAGGCCAGTTAACCGTTGCTAGAAAAGGACAAAGCCATCATTTGTTCAAAATTCTTCCTTTCGGTGATATCATCCAAGCATATTTATGTTACATATAAATTCTAGAAAGGGATTGTACATCTGAGTTTTCGCAGGACGCACTTCACAAAAGCCACTAGGGAGCATTAATAGAGCAATCCGAGACACTATTCAAAAATGAACTGTTCATGATTGAACATTACTGCTCAATTGTGTTTCAGGCAGTTGAGAAATTTTAACAAATGAGTGAAGCCAATACCCTACAGTGTCGTCATATGCAACTGAAAGCAATAAATAACAGAATGGCATCACCAATGGATGGAAGAATTCTAATCTATTAATGCCCACCATATTCACTAGTTTCTAGCAGGTTCATCTTCATAAATGCAAGTTATTGTGCCTGATTCGAATGTTGATTTATTTGATTGTGATGTATTAAAGACATCTTTCAAGAAAAAACAGACTATAGGAAACCTCAAAAATATCAAATTTATTTCCCTCCATGGAAAATCACAGTTCTATAAATGAAAACCCCCATTATCTCCAGCAAATCTCAGCCATCAATTTGGACTTTCCAATTGGATAAACAACAAAAAATTTAAATTGCCCAAACACGACAACATCATTCCGCGCAAACTTTAACCACAAGAACAATAGATAAATAACGAACCAGTGGGCGAAGAATTCAACAATAGCATAAGTTGCCGGGGTTTCGCTAAGCACAGAATCAAAATTTGTTGCATTTAAATCCACCACATAGTCTGGCTTTTCTGATTTATCATCGATAGATCGTAACAGCGAGCGAGATCCAACCGCAAACGGAGCTGAAACTGAAATCGTAGCCACGGACGCCGCTTCGTTGCTATAGAAACTCAGCGTTGGGATTAACAAAGAAATAATGGTTACAAAAGACATGGAATTAATGGCGATGTATATTCTAGATACAAAATTGTGTGTGTAAATATCTTGCAGAGGTGCAGAGGAGAATGCCGCCGCTTTATTGATCAGCGATCGCCGTTTTGGCGATGGCGAAGGGGAAGGGCGCACGCTGCAGAGTTGAATTTTTGGGACTTCAAAGCGGAAGGCCTCTAGACTTGCATAGAGATAGAGTATATATACGATACTGCCATTTCTCAACGTTATGCTGCTATTTGTTGTACCTTCCTCTCTCGTGATTGTGCGCTAGTAAAAATTAGTACTCCCCTCGTTCTAACATAATTTTCACAATTTAATTTTGGAATGTTTAAATATTTTTACTTAAACAATTTACATTCACAAAAATTAATAAAATATACTCCCTCCGTCCCAAACACTTTCTTCCTATTTTTCCTTTTCGGGACGTTCTAACTATTTCTTCACTTCTTAAAAAGGAAATAATTTACACTCACAAAAGTCAATAATAATATGTATGCCATGGTCTTTTTGAAAAAAGACCTGGGACGGAGGTAGTATTTTTTATATTTTATATTTTAATTTAACACTCATATTATTTTTTAAATTATATATTCTGTGTTCTATGAAAAATAAGTTGGGACTAATAGAGTAAATATTGTTGTAATCGAGAGAAAAGCGCAAACATAAAAGTAAATAACACGGAGTTTGATGACCCAGTTCGTCACAGAGTGACTACGTCTGGGGGCGACCAAGTCAGGAGATATAATAATATGAACTGCCGTTTACAATGATATGAAAGTGTGTAGTATCCATAATACAGGGAATGATACCATATATATAATACCTAACCCTAAGTCTTGTGGGCCTAAAGCCCACTGGATATATCTAATATTATATCCATAAAATATAATAATATATTTACATATATTATAACACTCCCCCTTGGATATAATATGACAAGGAAGTATGTAAGTGTTACTTAGTGGAGTGTTACAAATGGCCTCGAGGATACAATCATCAGGATTGTTTAACATTTGTTACTCCCCCTGAAGATAACAACCTTCCAAGTCGACGCATCCCGATTCCATGTACGTACTTTTCAAAAGTCGAAGTGGGAAGGATTTAGTGAACAAATCAGCTAGATTGTCACTTGAGCGTACTTGTTTTATCGTGATCTCACCACTCTTCTGGAGTTCGTGAGGATAAAAGAATTTTGGGGATATATGTTTCGTCAAGTTCCCTTTGACATAGTCGTTGCTCATTTGTGCAATACATGCAGCATTATCTTCGTAGATAATTGAAGGGCTTAAGTCAACAGAAGGGATACCACGCGAATCGTGAATGTGTTTTATAAGGGACTTTAACCACACACATTCTCGTGCAGTTTCGTACAGAGCTATGATCTCTGAGTGGTTTGACGATGTGGTCACCAAAGTTTGTTTGACAGATCTCCATGAAATGGCTGTTCCACCACAGAGGAAAACATAACCCGTTTGCGATTTCGCATTATGGGGATCAGATAGATAACCAGCATCAGCATAACCTATAAGCGTGTTGTCTTGGTTTCTTTGATAGAAAAGACCAAGATCTTGAGAACCTTGAAGATATCGTAGGATATGTTTCACACCATTCCAATGTCTCCTCGTAGGGGAGGCACTGAACCTTGCAAGTAGATTGACTGCAAAGGCAATGTCGGGCCTAGTGCAGTTTGCAAGATAGAGCAGTGCACCAATTGCACTTAGATATGGAACTTCAGGTCCCAATAGCTCTTCGGTATCTTCCTTAGGTCTGAATGGGTCCTTTTCCAAATCAAGGGAACGGACAGCCATTGGAGTGCTTAAAGGATGAGATTTATCCATATGGAATCTCTCCAACACTTTCTTTAGGTAAGCTGATTGATGTATCAGTATTCCTTCAGGGAAATGCTCGATCTGCAGACCGAGACAGAACTTGGTTTTACCCAAAGTTTTCATTTCAAATTCAGTTTTTAAGATTGAACTTGCTTCTTCAATCTCTTTCCTTGTTCCAATAATGTTTAGATCATCCACATACACCGAGATGATGCAAAAACCATTAAGGGATTTCTTAGTAAAGACACAAGGAAAAACCTCGTTATTTACGTATTCCTTCTTCAGGAGGAATTCGCTTAGTCGATTATACCACATACGACCTGACTGTTTTAAGCCATATAACGAGCGTTGCAACTTAATGCTGAACATACTACGATGTTCGTTATTCCTCATTTGGGGAATAGTTAATCCATCAGGGATTTTCATATAGATGTCAGAATCTAATGATCCGTATAAGTATGCGGTAACTACGTCCATTAACTGCATTTCTAAGTTTAGTTTAACTGCCAGGGATATTAGGAAGCGGAATGTTATGGCATCCATAACAAGAGAGTAAGTTTGATCGAAATCGATACCGGGTCTCTGCGAAAACCCTTGAGCCACTAACCTCGCTTTGTATCTCACAATCTCATTGTTCTCGTTTCGCTTTCGTACAAATACCCACTTGTATCCAACAGGGACTACATTTTTCGGGGTACGAACGATGGAACCGAAAACATTTTGTTTGTTTAGCGAGTATAGCTCTGCCTTTATTGCAGCTTCCCATTTCACCCAATCAGAGCGCTTCCGGCACTCGGATATAGTTTTGGGTTCAGGATCTAGATCATTATTAGAAATGGTGAAGGCAATTAAGGCTGCAAATGTGTTGTCGACAACAGTTGTATTTCTGTTATAAGTTTCTCCCGTGTCTACGAAGTTTGTTGAAACTTCAATGTTTACATCGACCAGATCCTCTTCATTTCCCAAAGGGTATCGGTCTGATGATTCCGCTTTTTCAGAGTCATTAATTGATTTAGCACGTGCGTTTTGACTCTGATTTTCGTCTGCAGGACGAATCTCTTCAGGAGATTTTAGGGGTGACATAGTGTGTTTGCTAGCTTTACACTTACGCGAATTCGGTTCACTTATGTTAATATTTCCTTTACGCTTCTGGCGCATGGGGGGATTAACATTTGTCTTCAAAGGGAGTTGAACCCTTTGAGGCGCATTTACCGCAGGTATATGCGACTTAGTCACTCCTTTATGATCAGTGAATGCATCTGGCAGGTTATTTGCTAGGTATTGCAAATTTATTATCTTCTGAACTTCAAGTTCAGATTGATTTGTGCGTGGGTCTAGGAACTGAAGATCTTTTGTGTTCCAAGTTATTTCACGGCATTTATTAATTGTGGTATTTTTCTCTCCCCCTAAGGCCGGAAATAGATCTTCGTCGAATGTGCAGTCAGCGAAACGGGCTGTAAACTGATCCCCAGTTAAAGGCTCGAGGTATTTAAGTATTGTGGGAGATACAAAACCGATGTAAATACCGAGTTTCCTTTGTGGGCCCATAGATGTTCGCTTAGGTGGTGGTATTGGAACATATACTGCACAACCGAATGTACGCAGATGGGAAATGTTAGGTTCATTTCCACGCACCAGTTGAATAGGGGAATATTCATGATATGCAGTTGGTCGGAATTGGATTAGTGATGATGCATGTAAGATTGCATGCCCCCAACATGAAACAGGTAAGTTCGTTTTGTGTAGTAGTGGTCTAGCGATTAATTTAAGACGTTTAATTAATGATTCAGCTAGACCATTTTGAGTATGAACATGAGGGACCGAATGCTCCACTTTGATTCCCAGTGCCATGCAAAAATCATCGAATGCCTTAGAGGTGAATTCACCGGCATTATCCATACGAATAGATTTAATAGGATGATCTGGGAATTGAGATCTCAACAGGATGATCTGTGCAATAAGCTTTGCAAAAGCAGTATTGCGAGTGGATAGCATGGTTACATAAGTCCACCGAGTGGATGCATCTATTAGGACCATAAAGTACTGAAATGGTCCAGATGCTGGGTGTATAGGTCCACAAATATCTCCTTGAATCCTTTCAAGGAATTTAGGAGATTCAGTTCTTACTTTGCTACTAGAAGGACGAATTATTAGCTTACCCTTTGTGCAAGCATCACATATGTATTCATTAACAGAAGGAATTTTGTTGTGTGTTATGTTATGGCCTGATGAATTACATAGAATCCGACGCATCATAGTTTGTCCTGGATGTCCTAACCGCTCATGCCATAGTTTGAAAGAGTTTGGATCATTAAATTTTAGATTAAGAGCTATATGGAGATTTGAGGGTCTGATGTATGTGTAATACAAGCCAGACGAGAAAGATGGAAGTTTTTCGACGATGTGTTTACGACAATTTAAATAGTGAGTCATCAAGAGATATTCACTATTGTCCTCAGTATTTGTTTCAATGTGATAGCCATTCAGTCGAATGTCTTTGAAACTGAGGAGAGTACGCTTTGATTGTGGATACAATAAAGCATTTTCGATTATCAGCTCGGTACCCATAGGTAGAATGATCGAGGCTCTTCCGGAGCCAACGATTTGTATGTCGTCGTCGGAAATAGTAGTGACACTTCCTTTCTTTTCGGTTAATGTTTGGAAAAATTGTCTATCTTTTAAGATAGTATGTGTAGTAGCACTATCTACTAAGCACAACACATTAATCTCCATAAGCACTTAAATGTATGTTTGGTTACGTTTAGATATGAGGAATGCTAAGGAGAGCCAAGATTACAGACGCTGATTGATCAGCCGCACAAGGGGTCACTTAGATCCTACTTTATCAAAAACATATTAAATTATTTTCGTAGACAATAGTGATCGACAATTGGATTTGACTGTAAAAATAAAGCATCGATAAGCATTCATAAATGGAATCCATAAAAGTATCATGCAACATAGTCAAGATAAAAGCCAATCAAACATGCTGGTCCAACCAAGTAGCAAGTAATATCAAATAGTCTAATAGATAAAGCAAGTAAACAGCAAGTTGATGTCGATCACTCATTGTCTCCAAAAGCGTCTACAGTCATTGTATCACCCACTAAGAGGTCATCCTTCTCCATATCAAAGCCTGCATCTGGCAGGTTGGTGTGGTGTGATTCACCTTTAGGAGCTTTTCCCTTTTTGTCTTTAAGCATGCGTTGATATAGCTCCACTAGATGTTTTGGAGTTCGACACTGGCGAGACCAATGGTCGTCGCATCTACACTTGTGACAGAGTTGCTTGTTCTGTGTACCTGAGCTCGATGGTTTGTCTTGAGGTGCATTCTTTTCAGTTGCACTAGATTGTGCATTGTTGCGACCTCTACCTCTTCCCCTACCACGGCCTCGACTTCGGGTCGATCCGCGTCCCCCACTTGGCTCATTTCCGTTTCCATGTTTACGGCCTCTAGAGTTCCTCCGAATAGCATGTGCTTCAGGCACAGCTTGTGAGCCAACCGGTCTAGTATTGTGATTTTTCATCAACAATTGGTTGTGCTTTTCTGCAACTAGAAGTGCAGAAATGAGGTCGGAGTGTGTTTGATACTCTTTGGCCCTGTACTGCTGCTGGAGTACAAGATTACTAGCATGGAATGTGGAAAGAGTTTTCTCGATCAACTGATCATCAGGGATCAGTTCACCGCACAGCTTGAGCTGTGAAACTATGCGATGTAAGGCGGAGTTGTACTCTGTCACAGACTTGAAGTCTTGGAAACGAAGTGTTGTCCAAGCATGTCTGGCTTCGGGGAGGATCACATTTTGTTGTTGTTGGAATCGATCCTGGAGGGATTTCCACAACATTGATGGATCTTTTTCAGTGAGGTATTCATTCTTAAGATCTTTGTGAAGATGATGTCTTAAGAAGATAAGAGCTTGTGCCTTTTGGGCAGTAGTGGATTTCCACCCTTGAGTGGTGGTGTCGGATAAGTCTTTTGAAGCTAAGTGGATTTCAACGTCTAAAGCCCATGTCAAGTAGTTGTGGCCATCTAGTGCCAGTTCATCAAATTCACGTTTGATGATGTTTGACATTTTTGTTGCTACAAAGAAAGGAATTAATAAATTTAGAATTTATTATTGTGTTGTAGCAATTTTAAAAAAATAGGGCTTAAGATAAAAATGCAATGACAATTTATTAAAAGGGGTGCATTTGATAAAGGATTGGGTGTATGACTTGTGTGAGACTTTTATTAATGGGACTTTAACCCAAAAATAATTATTGGATTAGGCCTTTTAAAAAAATTGATGATTTGGGCTTTCATAATACCATTATGAATTTTTTTTTATTATTAATGGGACAACGGGCCCAAAAATAATTGTTAGGATCCAAATTAATTAGGATCGACTAAAATAAAGTGCCCAATCAATTAATTAAAAAAAATTGGCCTAAGTAATTAATTAAATTTTTTTTTATTAACAGGGCTACGGCCCAAGTATTATAATGGTTTCCAGGATGTTGGATAACATTGCAGGCCCAACATTTAATAGTAAAAGCCCAACAGAAAAATGGTCCGAATTTATTCCATCGAATCAACTCTACTGCCTTAATCATAAAAGGCCCATTTGATTAAAAAAAAGGCAAAGGCCCAACGCAAGACAAAAATAGTAGGGTTTCAGTATGTATGCACACGATTTTGTCCAGGGAGAGAGAGAGTCAAGCTTTCAAGTATATTTGCGAGAAAATCGCCGCATATCTCGTCTCTTCCGTGTGCCATTTTTCACGGTCACCGTTTATCGTGGCCGGCACAATTCTCATAGTCATCATGGCGGCGCGTGCAGCGTGCAACCGCCGCAAGCGTGCAGGCATCGCCGCCGCGAGCGTGCAGGCGTCGCCGCTGCGAGCGTGCAGGCATCGCCACCGCGAGCGTGCAGGCGTGGCCGCCGCGAGAAAATATACAGCGTCGTCGTGTCGCTGTTACCATCGCGCCGTAAGCGCGGTCGCGACTTGGCGTCATAGCGCCGTTCGTCGTCAAGGCCTCTTCAGGGGCCGACGGCGTCGCGGGTACAGGTAGGTGCGATTCGATTTCGGTTCTGAAATTGATTTTGGGTTTCAAATTCTGGAATCGAAAAGGTTTTTGGGAAAAAAAACCACAGAATAGTCTGGTTTTTTATGATGAAAACCGAAAAAGGTTTCTGAAAAAAAACGATTTTGATTCGAAACTAGATTTTCGAAAAATAGAATTTTGATTTCTGATAAACTGGTATCAGATTTTGTTTCGAGAAAAAGAAAGTTTTCAAAAAATTGCAGAAGGGTTTTGAAGTTTCGATAAAACGAAACTGGGTTTCATATTTTTGAAACAATTTCTGGAAAAATTGGGGGGGTGGGGGTTTCAAAAAATTACTGAAGAATTTCGCAAAAACAGAACGAATTGGGGTTCGATCGGAGGGATCGAATTATTGATTCCAGGTTTTGTTATGGGGTTTTGTTATGCAGAAAACAGCACATGAATTCATGAATTTCGACAAACAAGACATGACGAATCAAAAATATAACATGCAGATCATGTATCAATAGCATGATTCAATCTCATAATCCAAACAGCAGAATAATTAGCATACGGAATGATTCCAGAATATATACAAGAGATTGACGACATATTCTGCAGTAAACCCTATGCATAGATTTAATAATACACATAAATCATACGTACATGGATATCATAATTGGATCCGATTTTCAGAAAAACAGGCATAATTCCTGCAGGATTCACATGCTCATTTATATCAAAAAAACAATAAATAAAACTTACAGCTTACTGCTTATTTCCAAATAAAATCAAAGTATTGAAATCCGATCCAAAAAATTGTGCTGGAGCAATCATTTCGTAAATCCTTAGCGCTCGTAGAGTCTCGTGCTGATAACGTGTTGTAATCGAGAGAAAAGCGCAAGCATAAAAGTAAATAACACGGAGTTTGATGACCCAGTTCGTCACAGAGTGACTACGTCTGGGGGCGACCAAGCCAGGAGATATAATAATATGAACTGCCGTTTACAATGATATGAAAGTGTGTAGTATCCATAATACAGGGAATGATACCATATATATAATACCTAACCCTAAGTCTTGTGGGCCTAAAGCCCACTGGATATATCTAATATTATATCCATAAAATATAATAATATATTTACATATATTATAACAAATATTACTCCATCTGTCCCAAAATTACTTTCATATTTTTTTATTTAGACGTTTCATATTTTTTTATACACTTAAAAGGAAATTTTTTACGTTCACAAAAACTAATAAAATATTTTTTTTTAGTTTATTATTTAATTTTACACTCAAATACTTACATATTTTTATTCACGTGCCCAGAATTACTATAAAAATAATCTTGGAGGAGTAATGGAGTTTCCCATTATTTTACTTTGTTTAATTGTTCTACGATTTTTATTACATGAGATTTTATTAATTAGTCAACAAAATTTATAGTAAGAAATGCTAAATCTACACACTTTTTCAAATGGAGTTTTATATAAAGTAAGGGCTCATTTGGTTCGTAAGATAAAAATATCTATCCGCCAAAAATATGCATATTTTTTGCAGATGGATATTTTTATCTTACGAACCAAATGAGCCCTAAGTGTTGCGCATATCAGTTATATTAGAGCTAACACTTGCTTATAATATCGTAATTAAAAAAAAAAATCATATAACAAATCTTGCAGAATCTCCCATGCATACGATACTCCCCACCTCACCCCACCCAACCCACGCCAACAAGCTGTTGGCTTAAAAAAAATGGGTATGTTGATTTAAAAAAAAAATTCAAGTAATATTATGTTATATATTTAAAAAAATATTTAAAAAATTGCTCTCACACGACATATGTGAACTACTGAAAAAGACAAAATTTGTGTTACAAATTTATAAAAAAATTAATTTTTCGTACTTTTTAAATAATTATAAGAAGAATATGTATTTTTCAAGATTAAATAAGTGTTATTTAATTTATTATGTTATATCAGTACAGTATATATTTTTCTAATATTGTTTCCAACTAAAGGTGTTTTTTGTCTAACTTTTCTTGAAGTTTGACTTGCACTATGTTCATATTCTTGTACTGATGCTACAGAATACGAAACTAAGTTAAGGAGGACAAAAATATGGATTTGCATTTTGCTATTAATAGAGCTGTAGCTAGGCTATAACTTCTATCACATAATCTTCTACACCTTTTGACTTTGTTGCAAGATAATCGATACATTAAAAATGAAAATGACAAAACCATGATATTTTATATGGAGTGAATGTGTGTTTGTACATACAATGTGTGTCACTTTCTTTTAGGCCTGTGTGACCTAAAAACTTTGTCAAAATATATACTCTTCAACTTGAAAATTTTGGAAAAAAATTAATGGGAAGAAATTATCAAGAAAGTCTCAAGAAATGGTCATTACTTCTTCTCTAGTGTATCATTTAAACAAAAACTTCTGTAAATCTATGAGACTTCAATATATAATGGCAAACATCTCTATGAAGCACATAACATGAAATGACGCTTCGCCCCATTCCAAACTCGGCTCTAACATCCTAACATCTCTATACAATCAAAACCTAAACTCCATATGCTGGAGTTGCATTTGCAGAAGCTGTGGCATTACTCTTACCACCGCAGCTGCTTCGTATCCGAGACGAGAGCTTCACAAACACCTCCTCCCTTTGGGGGCGGTTCGCATACATGATCCAAAGAGCGAGGCTGAGCATCACTCCTGCTGAGATCAAACCTAATCCCGCATTCACCATCCGAAGATGCCCCTCTAATGGCGGGCAGTAGCTTGAGGTGATGTTCCGGAATGTGTCACGTACAAAGTTACAGTTTTGAAGATTCAACAATGGCGGAGCATAGTGCTCGAGAGCATAGCTTACGTCTACTGCAGCCACTAGCTCTGAGTACATGGTAGGGGTCAACCTCCCGATGCTGTTGCAAAGTCCATTTTCTGATACGGTGCATATATAATTCTGCCAAACCTGAACACATCCACCACAAAACTATGTCATATACGCCTCCAAATTCGAATAACAACTAATATTAATAAACTAGTACTTTTTTAAAATACTCTTAGGATACTGGATACAAGTTTTTGATAATAGATTGCTTACCAAGGAAGCATTTTGCATAGAAAGTTCTTGGGCGGAACAAGTCTGATCTTGCAGCTGGGGGTCGTAGGGATAGCAGAGTGGAGGAACCAATGGACCTGATTGGTTGTAGTAATTTGAGGTAGCTTGAGGAGAGGGGTTTGAGTTGGCAACGGACCACACAAATCCATTTACTATATTCGTAATATCATTGATGACTTGTTTACTCTTGTACAGAGTTTGGTTTGTCGTTCTCTGATCAACACAGGGCAGGATGTTACTCAGGGCGGTTTCTGCATGAGGATTTTCAACCCATTCTCCCACTGCCAAACACGTATCAGAAATTGCACTGAAACACATAGTGACTCAATTTTGAGACGACGAAAACTGTAAAACCTACCCATCCAGAACACAAAAACTAGGTTTCTTACTTGTTGAGAATCAGAAAAACTACAGAAAGGATAAAAGTAACAACAACAAGAAGCCATCCGCTGATTATGAATCTGCAAAATTTGATCAGTGGAAATTTTGAGAAACGAACCTCCCCAATCAAGAGTTTTTGAAATAAAAAAGAAAGACAGAAAATTGACTCACATATGAATCACATGCTGATGGCCAAAGATAGACAGAACTACAATGCCAGAACAAATATCTGTTAGCTAAAAGTGAAGGTAGGCAGTTCATTAAGAGACGAGGCGTTCCACTTCTACCAATACATACCGAGACCTAAAACAGATACGAGAAGCATCACAGCTGCAACAATGATCAGTGCAGATTTCCTACAAGAAGCGAAGGGTATTATTAATACTAAGCACGCAAGATAAAAATTGGTCTAAAAACTATTTTGGCAGAAAACATACACTTTATTAAATACACTAGGTATGTTTCTCGAGTTTTCGCTGGTCTTCAGCTCCAACGTATCAGCTGCATCATTTAAGTCCACATTTAATCTGTCAATATCATCCTTGACATCTGATGGCAGGAAAATTTGGGCCACGCTAACTGTTTTTGCCAGTGATAGATATCCCGTGACATTTCTCAGTGTCTGCACGGTGTATTCTGACTGGTTCACCACGTAATTCAGAGTATGCAGTGCTTCTTCATGGAATTCAACTTGCCCTACTGAAAGTAGAATACACCCGATCCTGGTGAACAAGAACACAAAACAAACATTTAATCCAAGTCAACTGATAAACAAACCTATGAACAAAGCCATCAACAGAGAAAAATACATGTATCGAAAAAGAAAGTGGAAATTTGGGTGACTAGAATAGCTAGAAAATCTACATTAAAATCTACTAGGCAAATACTTCTATGCACTAGTTACACCATTTAACTCAAGCGCATTTTTAAATGGCATTAGTAGTAATACTAAAAAGGATTAATTTGTCAATATTAGTTGTTTTCACTAAGCAATATTGGTTGCTTTCATGAACAATATTTCTCGTGCAGGTGCACCCAAGTGTTACTCTAAATCATGAAGGAAAACAGAACTGTAGAGACATTCAGTTATCAAAAGTGTGAGAGTCGAGATTATTACGCAGCAGCACATGTAAAGAAGATTAGAAGCAAAAGGCATATTTTCAGGAACAAGCTTGATTCATTGCTGTTGATGTTTATTCTCCATCCGCAAAAGTAATGCACCAGAAGAGCCAAGCCGAAAGAAATAAACCATAGTATAGCAAGAACAAAAGCTGTAGCACCTGTAAATCCAACAGACTGTAGAGACAATGTCAAAAACATGATGGTCGTTTCAGTTCAAGAATACTGATCATAAAAAGAATTAAAGATTGTCGAAATGGTCAAACAGATACAACAGAGATACATGATTTATATCACAGTAATTGACATTGAAGATTACAACTGTTTATCCTTTATTAGTTTCACAGATTCCCAGCAACAGTCAATGCTACAATCTTTTGCTATCTAAACGACTAATTTGGTCCATAATTTATCCAGTATGTACTTTTAGTTCAAAATTTGTAATTTTTAAATTTTGATCACATAATTTATTAGATTGTCCAATATTGATTCAATTTTCACAATTTTTTTTTAAATGCTTTTTTGGCCGTGCATCACTCACATAACGAAGAAAATTGTGGCTTTCTTCTGCAATGCTTTTGCTGATGTGGAAAACCACTATTAAGAGTTGTATGAGTAATCAAATAAAGAAAAAGAGTTGATGAACCCATGACAAAAAATGGGACCAAAATTAAATACTTTAATTTTTTGATAAAAATGAGATCAAAATTGAAAAATTCATAAAGTATGAGAACAATTAAAAAATTTTAATTTTTTGGGACAAAAAATAGGCAATATAATAAGTTGTGTGATTAAAATTATAAAGTAAAATTCTTTAGAATAGAAAATGAACACAAAAGAAGTGAATTTTGATTGTATCATAATATATCTCTCCAATTCACTTTTTTCTCTCTCCAATTCCATCTCTCTTCAAACCCTATCTCCTCTGTAACGAAGTTTTTTTGGTACGAGTTGCAGAGTTGATTTGATGAAGGCAGGAGACAAGAGGCAGTGAGGATTGGAGCGAAGGCGATGGCAGCTTGTGGTCCGCTTGGGGACGGCGGCGATGAAGGAAGAAGAGGGCGGTGGTGGGGTGGGTGGAGCCGATGGACGGGAACGGTGGACCGTAGGGCTTTTTAACGGCAGAATGAGGTGGTTCGATGGGGGTGGTGGAGTGGTTCGAGCAACGGCGGGGGCGGCAAAGGGAGAGGGAAGAAAGAGGGAGTTTTTTCTCCGAATCCCGATCATGAGCCTACGATGTTGATAATTGGGCATTAAAAAAGAGTTTTGTTCCTTCAGAGCCTGGATTCAAATTTACCGGCGGGGACGGCAGCCATAGCTATGGTTTCGAGCAATGGCGGGAACGGCAGCCATAGCTATGATTTGTGCTTATGTCTTTTTTTCCCAGCGGCTGTGTGCTTGAAGCTTAAAATTTACGGTGAAGGCTGAGGATGGGCTTCGATTTTCTGGCCAATTTCAGGCTATTGGTGGCTGTGGGAGTGGTTGTTATGAACTTCCCGTACTTGCTGGAGCTTTCAAATAGTGGCCAATTTCAGGTCTGGTTGATGCTTAGAGATGGAAATTAAAACTGCTCTGTTATGTTAATGATACTGTTTTGATTTCTTAAAAATCTTTTTTCAGGTTTATCAGCTATTGAGTTCGGATGAGCATGCCAATTACAGATTGTCGCCATGACATTACTTTTCAGGTTTGAGTTTTCTGTCAAAACTTGCTTGATATATTTATTTGTTTGTTGGTATTATAATTTTCTTCGGAATGAGACCCATAAATTCTACTACTTTGGTATATGTGATGTAATCCTTATGAAGGCGGATTATTGCACCTGATGATGTTGGGTTTTTAGTATATTTTGTAAATTCTGTAATAGAAAAAAAATCCTGCAGGGGTCAAGAATTGTTGATCATGGCTTGATTAGTCCGATTATTTTGCGTTAAAGATATGTGATGCACTTGTTTTTGAAGTATCTAGTGTCTTTGCAGCACTTATTCCTAATGATGAACATTTAAAACATTAACTTTTTGTGTTGTGAGTGTGCAGCTTGCATGTGAAACAGTTAAATTTTGAAGTTGTGTTATAATTCTTCATGACTTACCACAAGTATCATGCTGCACACAAGTACCATGATTTAACACTTGATTATTTCGAATGTACAAAAGGGTTTTCTTTTCTTTTTGACCCTTCATTTTAGAGACTCAACATGCATGGTTTAGTCTTAAAAATATTTGATATAAAATGCCAGAAATCTGTGTGTCAAAGTATCATTTTGAAATTCTAGTGAAAAGATGTTGAATGTGACTAAACTCTAGAGAAATTAAGTTCTCTCATGTCATTGTACTATTTTTTTTATCATGTATATTCTGAAAAATTGTTTATCTTGGTTGGTTTTTGCTTTCCACAAAGATATTTGATGTGTAGGTTCTGTTGTATTTGGTTGTAGTCTAATGTAATAACCACTGTGTTGTACAATTTGAAAGTAGTCAACTGAGAGTAGTGGTTATAGAGTTCACATTGTGAATTTCCTACTTTTAAGAATAAGAAGCATGAGTTTACTGCGTGCTCCTTTTTCTTGCTTGTATCTTCACAGTGATGCATAAATTACATGTTTTTGAAGCATGTGTTTACTGCATGTTCTTTTCATTAATTGACAATGTGGAAGCAATCATGATATGCAACTTTGCTCTTTACCTACAATCTTGTGCTTACAGTTGTACCTTTTGTAGGTGTCCTGCTTGCAGAAATTATAAGGTATGCAAATGTTGGGCAATTTTCTTTTTCTTATTTTGCTCACTTATGTTTGCTATTGACAAAACTTACAACTTGGAACATCCTGGAATCGTATTGATGACCAGAGTAAATTGTGCCTGAAAGGTTTTAATGCTATACTTTGCTACAATTTATTAAAAGTAGAACGTCGATTTTTAGGATAAACAAATTGTTTGGCTTTTGATTTTTTTTTTAATATTTACATATTATTATTCTTAATATGAAATTTTATAATCTTATTGTGGTGCTTGGTATAAATGTTAATTTAGTTAACTTGCTTGGCAGTACAGATAAATACTGATCATTTGTGATAAGTTCTCTTTTGGGCACTACCCTACTTTTCTATGGGGTTCACCTTCCAAGTTTGTGCGAGAAAGTTGGGACATGAATAAAAAAAGAATGAAATACTCTCTATCGAGGATGGATGAACAGCAGATCGCCTGCTGAATTGGATTAACAAGCAATTTAGCAGGTAATAAGCTTTTCTTTATATTGGCAAGTTGTTGAATGGAAGGCTACCCCTGTTTCCTATTATGCTGGTATTCGAAGTTTTGATAAACCAGGCCTCCTTTTTACTTCTCTTGATTTTTTTTGATCTGTACTGCAGGGGTGTAGTGAATTGGAAAAGTGTAAAAATTTGTTTGGGAGTATTCAATTAGCTGCTATGGTGTTGATGGTGCTTTAGTGCAATTTTAATGTTATGATTTTTATTTTTTTATTTAATTGCTAGATATTTTGTTATTATTTTGGAAATGTAATAATGATTTTGTGGAGTTTAATTTTAGAGAGTAAAGAAAAGGGAATGTTAGTTCATGATTGTTGAAAATGAAAATGCTATACTTTTTATTATTATTTTTTGTGGATTAGAGGGTACATTTACTTCGCGAGTCAGGATAATGTAGATATTACTA
This sequence comes from Prunella vulgaris, assembly GCA_026898435.1. Classification (NCBI taxonomy): domain Eukaryota; kingdom Viridiplantae; phylum Streptophyta; class Magnoliopsida; order Lamiales; family Lamiaceae; genus Prunella; species Prunella vulgaris. The sequence continues at coordinate 6,261 of JAPKLY010002103.1, read as the reverse complement.
ATTTAACAGGGGCGGCTAAAATAAACCTATATAACACTTGTTTACTTTAATAGAATAATACAAGGGTTCAAATTATATCATGCTGTTTACTTTGAGTGTTAAAATTAATTTTTCATGGTTCGGGTTTTCCACATTTTTCTTCGCCGGAGCTTTTTCACAATGAGAGAGCTGAACAGTAGTCAGGTTTAATATAAACCGCCCAAACACGAGGGATTATTTTTGGTCAATATGAGGGGTTTAACCCGGGTCGCCCCTAATACCTTAAAATTATAACATGCAAAGTAAACATAAAATAAACCTGTGTTATTTAATTAAGCTACCCTTATGTGCAAAGGTAAATGCAGCCTTAGTGTGTTATATTATTGATGTATTTGAGATGGTCAATTATACTATAATGTTTTTTGGATTACGCTTATATTGAATGAGATGGTCAATTATACTATTGATAAATAATTAAATTATAGTGTTCACGATGAATATTATAGTATTCTCAATTATATAGTATTTTCGATTATACTATAATATGTTAATTTATATCATATTTATAGCGTTTAAATTTGAATTCAGTTATTACAACATGTCAGTTAGTTGTACTGTAGTTGTAAACAGGATTAGAAAAAGTAATTATGAATTAGGAAAACGTAATTTTAGTCCTATTTGTTACTATTTTATTTTTCACCTTTCTTTAATTTTGGCCCAAAAAATCTCTCTTTGGTTGCTCTAAATATTATTTGTCTTAGAAAAAGGGTATGATAATTATTCTTTAAACATTTAAAAAAAATAAAATAGGTTTTCAAAATTGAAAATAATAGCTTATTACACCATAGTAGAAGTTATAATCCACCAGTTTAAAAAATCACTCAGAATAAAAAAAGTCTTTTACATGCTTAAATTACTGTATTTCAATGAATCAGCTTAACTTGCCCCCGTCTCTAATGAAGTTGTTTAATTTCATGTCCACATCAAATCGAGATATAGATCAATTAAATTTATTTATAGTCACCTCCATTTCATATAATTTAAGTGTGATTTTTATAGGACTTGTATTAAACTAAAAAAATATAAAATTTTAACAATCCTCGATCAAGTTGAGGGAGTGGGTAAGATTAAAAGCATTAGGGGAAAAATGATCTTCATTGAGGGAGTTTGACCCAAATTTCAATAGAGTTTTTTTTTTTTTTTTTTATAAAAGAGAAATTTATTCATAGAAACAAACTTATAAATAAAAGATAGTCAATTTCTTACACCGTTAATTATATAAATACTCTCTTTGTTTTTAAATGATTTTTACATGATTTTTAATAAAAGTATGTAAAAAATAGATTATAAGGATCAGGTGTAAAATTATATTATTAAAATAATAAAATTAGTTGGATTATATATAAAAGTAGTAATATTTTGTATATATATGTGAATATTACGAGGATAAATTTATTTTTGAATGATTGCTCTGCTTTGGAATTGTTTATGTGTGGAGTGGGGATAATTGTTAATGGGCTTTATTAATTTGATTGTGGTTGAGATACTGGGGTACTTTTGACTTGATTTTCTTGAACACTAATGCTTTCGGAAGCTGTTAATTGAAGCTTTTTCTGGAATTTAAAATGCATAAGTTCATTTTATATATTAATCGAGTGCACTATTGTTGATTGATTGGATAGACTACGATTTTTAAAACAAAAAATTTAGATCAAATGTAGATTCACAAAGTTATATATTTGCATGATTATAGAGAATACTACACACACCTTTTATATATTTAAAGTTCTTTTGTACAATAATTTTTTTTTTATCACACCACTAACTGGGTGTCAGATTCATTTTCCACTGCAAGATATACAATTTTTTTTTTACCACACCATTTACTGGGTGTCATATTCATTTTTCATTTCAAGATCTGCAATTTGTATACCGAAGGTGGCTTTTAATAATAATAATTTATACATTAAAATGAAAATTAAAATATTATTTAAAAATTTGTTTTTTTTTTTTTTTTACTTTGAGACAAAAAGATCAAAGTTCAAAAGAGCCTCTGTTTGCCAATGACAAAAGTAATTAGGCTTTTTAGTGGTGTTTTGGCAAGTAGTTATGCATATCTTATGATTTAGGAATTGAATTTTTTGTTTTTTTCTGTTAAAGTTGAAACACGATTACAGTCAAGATAAACACATTAATCAAGGGGATCAGTGCCCCTTCTAATTAGTTAACACACAAAAGAGCTGCTGATATATATATATATATATAAAATCATGCTGCAACAAGTATATATTCCTTCTATAGTGCTTGTAATTAATGAAAGGGAAAGTTGTGAAAATAACACATTTTAAAGTAATATTTTAAATTAATACAATATATAAAAATAAACTCCACTATTCAATTTGTATTTATTCTATTATATAAAACGTGTCACTAATTAATGAATCATGTTTTATCTTTAAATGGGTACCAGCTTCATTACTCATTAGTATTGAAATTGGGCAAATTTATTTTTAGACTTACAGTTAGGGGTGGGCAAAAAATCGAAAAACCGAATTTCCGAACCGAATCGAAATATTTCGGTTAATTTGGTTCGGTTAATTCGGTTAAAAATTTCAGTTCGGTTAAAAATTTCAATAACCGAAATTTTTTCGGTTCATTTTGGTTTTGAATCCGTAAAAACCGAAATAACCGAAATATTATATATATTATATAATATATATTATATTTATATTATATAAATAATATATATGATATTATTTTAATAAAAATTGTTAATTTTCCTTTCAAAATCCTATTTTCATTTAGGGATAGAGAGAGATTATACATAAAATTGTGAAATATATTTAAAAAAATGCTTGAAAAATTAGATTACATATAAAATTATTAAATATATTTAAAAATTCGGTTTCGGTTATTTCGGTTTTCAAAAATTTAGGTTCGGTTTCGGTTTCTGGATTATAACAATTCGGTTATTTCGATTCGGTTAAAAAATAGTCCAAAACCGACCGAACCAACCGAACCGACCGAACGCCCACCCCTACTTACAGCGGTGCTTTGAAAATACTTTACTCAAATAATTAGAAAAATGGAAGAAAAAAACTTGTCGGTATTTATATGCCCAATTGGTGAGGTGGTATAGGACTGCACATGCTTGTTGAGTGAAGAAATGATATTGCCTGCAAAAGAGATAGGGGTTGCTATCCAACAACTATATATTGTGTCTATAAATACACTAATAAATAATTTCATAGGATTAACTATTCAAAAAAACTGATGGAAAAAATAATAATTTGATTGGTGTATTAAAAAAGTTGATGAATAATTTAATAGGTTTTTATTTTGGAGCATTTTTACATATATATTGGTTAAAAATGATCATATTTATTAATTGGATCAAAATATTTGTATAGAAATATATTTTTTTTTTACGTAAAAATGTAATTTTTTTTGCACAAAATTAATTTGGATCAATCAAAATTGATTAGATAGGATTAAGACTCATTTTTTTATTTAATATTATTTTAAAAAATTAATAATAAAAATTGTATCAAATATATAAAAGTAAAATCAAAATATGATAAAAGAAAAACTATTATTATCTTTATTTTTAAAGTAAATGGGCCCTTTGAAAAAATAAAATCCTATTAAATTATTTATCATTTTTTAATACACTAGTCAAATTATTTTTTCATCAGTTTTATTATGATCTTATTAAATTACGTATTCATTAGTGTATTCAGTTCTTCCCTCAATTAGCAAATGCAATTCTATTCAAAACCTTGCGATATTTTTAATTTAATTTCTTTCTTACTCGGTTCCCGCAATATCATTACATTCTTATTGTTATGGGTTTTGTGGGCAAAAGTGATGTATGTATATATATGTAATGACTAATTATTATACACCAATCCCCAAATGTTATTCTCTCTCCCCAGAGAATATATTCCTCTCTCTCTCTCTCCTGTTTCAGGAAATAGGGTTCCCTCTCTCTACTTCTCCCATCTCCCAGCTACTAAAAATATATACGGCGTCTTCTCATGCATCATCCTAGTATCTATGAAGTACAAATGATGGTGATGGTCATATATATGGAATATGGAATATGCAATATACAAAAGTGTTGTTATATATGGGATGCATGCCTGCTTTCATCAATCAATTAATTAATTAATGGTGACACTTACTTCATTTATGCAATAAAATCCCATCAACAAGCATAGAGGCAGAATAAAAATTTAGGATGGATTGAAAGTAAAATAAATACAGTACAAATAATAAAAGTTAACTTTTTGCATAAAAAATATTACATAAGTTACGTCTACATTATCATTACTATCTTTAAGATGATCATTATTTATCGTAAATTTTTAAATTTCTTTTAAAATTGCTAACGAGTGACCTAATATAACGTGGGCATTACAATATAAAAAATATTTAACATAGAATACTTGCCCAATATACTCATACATTACGTACATATATAAAATGTTATAAATAATAAACTCATTACTTACTATTGTATAGGTTGAAATATATTCACTCTAATTAGGAGAAAATATTATAAAATGGTTCTGTAATTTTGTATGAGTTCAAATTTAGTCTTTACACTTTTAAAATATAAATGATTAAATTTGAACTCAGATAAAATTATAAGACCATTTTAAATATTTTCTCTATGATTTTCTCCTCATCCAGAAAACCATCTCTTTTGATTTGAGATAAGAAAAACATTAATGTTTCTTTGGGTATAATTTAATTGGTTTATATATATTGTTCTCTTCTAATTTAATTATTAATTAATCATAGGGACGAAATATTTAGAGAAATTATTATAAATGTGATAATTTTTAAAATTACAAGTTCATTATAAAAAATGATGTTATAAATAAATAATATTTAATTTATTGAAAATACATAACTTGGTTGATTTTATATCTTGATTGGTGACAATTTAAATAGTATTTCACTTCAATATTTTTTATGATCTAGCAATTAAAAATAATTGATCTAAAACTTATACCCTTTAAAAAGTCCTACATACATCATTTTGTGTTTTTTTCAATATACTACTACTACCTTTGTTTCCAGTAAAAATATAGTTAAAATAGATTAATTTAGGTTTACAATATATATAGTGCAATATATAATCTAAATTGGCTCAGTGGCAAAGCCATGTCTCTACTTAATTCCTTAAAAGGTTCACTGACGCGTTCGACTCTTGCAGCCATATGCATAGTGAGGTCCGTCCTCCATCAACATCATGCTTTTTACAACTTTGTCCATCAACACATTAATGCATGCTTTTCTTGTAAAATATTGCAATATATATATAATCCCCTACTGCAGAACTTCATCATCTAGCTAGAGAGAGAAAGATAATGAGACCCTTCATAATTTTATGTGTTGTTGTGATCAGCTGTTTCTCACCGGCTACAAAGATGCACACAATATTATTTGCACAATTGCCCAGGTAATGAAATTAATTATATATGTTAATGTTTGTTTTATAATTAATTTACTAACTAGTTACAATATTGTTTTTGGTAGGAGAGGTTGAACGACAATGCCAAGGCGGCACTGCGCTTACTGCTGCCCTACAATCCGGTGGGAGATTTGAGCCCCCACTGCGGGTGGGCGGATATGAAATCCTTTAAATATCCATGGTCTAAATCGCTGCATTTCATCCAGATCCGCAATAATAAGAAGTGCGAATACATATATGAAAGTAAGTGATGCATGCATGCATCTAATTTTAATTTTTTTAAATAATTAATTTTAAGAAATTATTAAAATAGATAATGCCACTTAGATGTTAATTAAAATAGATAAAGTCCTTCATAATTGCTGACCGGTTGAGCAGAGGGAAGTTGAGGGAGGGGAAATTGACTGGAAAGAAGGAAGAAAATTAATTAAAGAGAGTAAATTTTAGGGTTTAAATTAAATGGGTAAAACTGATATTTCTGGGTGGATGTATTGTTACTGATCTTATGAGTGTATGAATTCTATATTCCTAATTTCATTTACAAGTGACTGTCAACAAGACAACAATATTTCTTCAATTAATATCTCTCTTTCCATTTCCACCGTTACTCTATATTTCTCCTGCAACAGGCGGCAATCCTCGTTAAAGGTTTGTTTTCTTTAATTTTTTTTTTTTTTTGTTGGATTTGATTTTATCGAATAAGATTAAAATTTTGAAATATTTTTTCAATTTTTATGATTTATTTCAAAATAATTTGCCAAAAATCAAATTCGTTCTTTTTTTAACAAAATATGTATCTA
>JAPKLY010002102.1:0-29384 GCA_026898435.1 Prunella vulgaris | reverse complement strand
CAAATACGAAAATGTGTTTTGAGTCCAAACATTGGACAGAATTGGAGTCTTCACTTATGAGTACAAATACAATCCAAACATGTAAAATTGGATCACTAAAGTGTCTTAAGTATTTAGTACATTGTCTTAGGTGTTCAATATCATAAAATTTGGATAAATATAACTCCACTTAAGACCTCAACAATATACAATAGACATAATGGTTAGGTTGAATTATACATATGCTTCTTATTTAAATAGAAAACATAAATACTTATAACTAATTAGAAAGTGTGAAATTATATATAAATACGCTAAACAATACATTATAGTACACAAAATAATACACAAAATAGGTAAAATACATGCATACTTAAACGCTAATCACTTACATGAGTTGAGGCCAACAACACTAAATGTGCAATTGGCCGATGGTTCTAAAGTGAAGCCTAGAGGGGTGATTGAAGATGTGGTTGTTCATGTTGGGAAGTTCATTTATCCCGTTGATTTTGTTGTGCTTGACATTGAGGAAGATGTTAGAAATCCTCTCATTTTTGGGAGACCTTTTCTTGCTACGTCGGATGCCTTGATTAATATCAAGCGAGGAGAGGTTACTCTTGGAATGAATGGTGAAAAAGCTACTTTTTCAATCCATGACAATTCCGAGAGTTCCCCAAAGAAGATTGAAGGAGAACTGAACAAAGTAATGCTAGATGGGATGGAAAGTGATGAAAAGGTAAAAGACAACATTCTTGATCTTAAGAGTGAACTTTGTGTTGATGATCTTTTCGAAAAGAGAAAAAAGATGAATGAAGATAAGGGGGTAACGCAATTGGTAAAGAAAGTGGTGAAGAAGGGATGTTTTTGGAAAAGGAAATTGAGTGATGTAAGTCACTCAACCCTTATTGATTTTGATATCACTTGAGCTTTATAGCGTCCGACTAGGGGACGTTAAATCCAAGCGCTAGGTGGGAGGCAACCCACCCTTATATCCTTTTTCGTATCCTTGATTTTATTTTGTTGTGATTGGTTTTGCTTTTTGATTCTAGGGGTAGAAGCATGAATGCCATTTTTAGCTCATGATTTTGTGCTTTGATTGCTCTTTGTGGATTTTGTGGTATTATGTGCAAGAATTGATTTGAGGAGCATATTTTGCTTAAGGTTTTGAGATATTCTTGTTTTAGGAGTTGCTATGGAGTGTGCATGGTTTATTGAGCTTGAGTTTCTTGATTAATCATTCTTTCCAAACTTTATTAGGATTCTTGATCCGAAAAAGTTTGGGGGGGTGTGTTTCGTGATTAATTGTTCAATTAATTGCTCAATTTCATGGTTAATTTGATTATGTTCAATGACCATTAATGTTTTATGAGGAGTTTTAAGTTGTGTTGTGTAGGAAAATGGAAGAAAATTGCTTGAAAAAGGTATAAAGAGATGAAAATTCGAAGTGGTGCAAAAAGGCTCGGATTCGTGCACCCACAGGCCAAGATTCGTGCACCCAGCAGCTTCGGTTCGTGATGTGGCTTGCTGGTTCAGGCGACAACAGTTCACACGAACACTCGCACGAGTCCGATTCGTGTGATGGCTCACTGGTTCGAACGACAACGGTCCACACGAATGCTCGTACGAATCCGGTTCGTGTGGCCATAGGCATCGGTTCGTGTGGTGCCTTGCTAAATCCGAATTTGACCAATTTTTGGTCCAACTTTGACTACACTTCCCTAGGTTTGTCCACTCACTCTTTGTCCTCATTTCCCACTTATTCCACACACAAACACACACTTCTCTCTTCACTCTTGCACTCCATATTCTCTACAAATCAAGAAGAAGAAAGTTGGAGAAAATTTCCATTCCTCAATCTCTACATTTCTTTTTATCAATTCCTTCCAAAGGTATGTTCTTCTAACTCTCCTCATTCTATTTCTTGCAACTTTATTGGAATTCCATGGTAGCATTGTCTAGAATGAGAAATTCAATTTTTAGGATTCTTGAGCTTAAATTGGAATTTTTATTCTAGCTTAATTTTGAGCAATTGATGATGAAATAATGCTACATTGTTGATGGGTAATCCATGGGGAACCCAATTGCATGCTAATTTTGTAAATTTTGGACTTAATTGAGGATTGAATTTTTTAGTGTAGGCATAGTGACGAATTTATGGGAATTTTATGCTAAAATTGAATTGTCATGATATTGTTGTGCTATTTGTCAATGGGTATGAGTATATTGATGCTAGGTTGAGTTAATGATGTTGATTCACCTATGATTTTTGCTTATTTGAGGTTTCATTGATATATGACATTGGCATGACTATAAGTTGCATGATTCCCTTGATTCTAGAATTATGTTCAATCTATCTTACTTAGTGAATGTAGTTGATAATGAATTGAGTTTATTGTTCTTCCTTTGCTCATGTATTGATAATGCTTTGAGCTTTTTTTTTTTTTTTGTAGAATATGTCTAATAGAGGCAAAGGTAAGAGCAAAGCTTCGAGCTCAAGACCTAAGAAAGGATGGAATGATTCAATATGGGAAGAAGAGTGTCAAAAAAAGAGTGTGGAGAATCACCTACTCACTATGGATTGTTCTTTGAGGAGAAAAGGAGCTACTTTATGAAATTTGCTCAAGTTTGTGGTATTGATTTCCAAGCTGGGAGATATTATGATAAGAGTTCCTTAGAAGAGTGTAACTTTGGAGATGACATTGAAGATTTGTTTGCTAATATCGGATGGAGCGGATTGCTTAATCTTCAACATTTTGACTCATGCAAGGAATTAAACATTGAATTCTTGAGCACACTTGAAGTGAGAGAAGTGGATGGAGTGCCTATAAGAGCAAAATTTTGGATAAAGAATGAGAGCTATGTCATGACAACAAATCAAATCAATAAGATTTTTGGGTGTGAAGAAAATGTTGAGAAAGGAAATTTCTATGTATGGGAAAAGTTTTCTAAAGCTCAAGAAATATGGAGAAGGATTAGTGATGATGATAACTTCAATCCTCAATTTTATAAGTCCTCTAGTCTTGTTAATCCTATATTGTATTGTGCTCACCGGATCATAGCAAACACTGTCTTTGCAAGAATCGAGCCTAACAGGGTGAGAAGTGATGACTTGTATATCTTGCATTCGATGCTCACTTCGAAAAAGGCGGACTTCGGGGCCTATCTTTTAAAGAATCTTAGTCAACAAAATGTGCGGACCAATTGTTCTTATGGAGGAATAATTGCACTTATTGCTCAAAGGGTTAGTCCTTCACCCGAAAGGGAAGGTGCAATGGGAGCATTGATTGATGTTGCACACTTGATAAGGTCGAAGAAGTTTAAGAGGAAGATGAAAGTTGTTTGTGTTGTAGGGCGGAATATTCATGACATTTTTCCCTTACTTGAGTATGAGCTAATCACCATCAAGAAGAGTGATAACTTGAAGCTCGATACACCCGAACACATTCACTTGAAGGAACAATTTCATCAAAGGATGAACAAAAGAGCAAGGGGTGCTTCAAGTTCTAGAGCACGAGAAGAAGAACAAGTTGGGGAGGAACAGCATATGCAAGAGGAAAACCCTTTCGAGCAAGAAGGATTTCATGTGTTTGAAGGGTTGACATTTAATGAATGGGGGCATGAAGTTCAATCTTTGAGGATTGATGTGGGAGAACTTAAGAATGAGTATTCTTGTCTTCGTTCAGATGTCACGAGGCTCACTGACAATTATCATTCCCTCAACACTACTGTGAACTCCGTAAATAGGACCGTTAACACCATGAGCAATAACATGAACACCATGGGAACGAACATTGAGGAGATTCTGGAGGCACAACGAGCTATGATGCAGTAGCATATTGGTGAAGGGCATTTCACTTATCCACCGATGGACCCCCCTTCGTGAAGCGACGATTTATATCTAACTTCATAAGGATGGGTAACTCATTTTCTTCTCCTTATCATGACTTCTATTCCGTATTTTTAGGATTTGAATTTTGGGTTGTAATGGTATTACTTGATGATGGTGGTACTTCTTCATTTGTAGCTTGGATCTCTTGGTATTCGTGCTTGTTTTGGATTATTGATAAATTTGATCTTAGGATTTATGATGCTTTTATAGAGTGTGCTTAATTCTTATGCATTGCTTGATATTGTCTTCACTCTTTTGCCAAACTTTTTAGACTTATGGTCCAAAAAAGTTTTGGGGGGTGTGATCGTTTTGCCATTTTCTAAACATTGCTATTCTTATATTGATTTTGTAGTGCTTTTATGATGTCTTAACCATATGCTTAGGATTATGCTTGTTTTGCTTGTTGATTTTTGGCCATATTGTTGCTAGTGTTGAGTAGTGTGGCATGAGGTATGTCTATTATTGTGTGAATGAGTAGAAAGTTCATGTTGGATGTAGTAGAGTTATGGTTTGGTTCATGTCTTGTCTTTTGTGCTATGGATTTGATGATACTTGAGATTTTGATGATACTTGAGATTTTGATGATATGAACATTTCTATATGAGATGAGTCACGATCACCTTATACCCGTGAGGTTTTGAGCCAAATTTATGCCTGTTTCAATCTTGAACGGATGATTTTTCTTGATGTGAGTTCCACACATGTACATTATACTCTAGAACTTGGCTTTAGTCTTGTTTAAGGCTACATTAGACATTGATTTCACATGATATGATTTGAGGCCATCTTTGATTTATATTGAGCTACTTTGCCCTATGAGCCTACCTAGATATTATTATCCATTGCTTACCATTTTGTGCCTATAGACCTTTCCTTTGGCTAACCACACTTTAAGTCATTTTCTTTCCTTTTTGAAACTCTCTTGTCCCTATGATTAGTAGAGTGAAAAGAAGGAAGGAAGATTGGTGATACGATGAAGAACATGGTGGCCTAAAGTGGAAGATATGAAGAATTTTATGCATGGATTGAAATTTTTTTTGAAGAAAAAAAAAAGGGCAAGTGCTAGCAAAGCATGAGAAAAAGTTGACTTTTGTTGAGAATATGGTCAAGTTGACCTTTGTTGTGAGTTTGGCTAAAAGTTGCAAAGAAGGGATGAATGATCTTAAAGGTGTGATTTTGTAGAGCATGAAGAATGTGCACAATTGCATGAAGATGTGAATGACTATACTTGATTCCTTCTATACTTTACTAATCATACTTAGTCACTCTAATCCACATCTATCCTTCCCTACCAAAGAGCCAATATTACAACCTTATGAAAGTCCTCATTGATGTGAGAATGATTTGTCATTTCAAGTGGTGGAAAATTTGAGACTTGAGCCAAGCTTATGGTAGTATTTGTATCATTGTGTGAAGATTGAGAGAACCTCAAACACTTGAGAGATGAGCTATACACTTCTATGTGAGGATCATGACTTGTTGATTTGACAATTTGTTCATTGATTCGATTTTGATTGTTGATTTGATGGAATTTCATTTTAGACTTGTTTGATATTGAGCTATGATTCTATGGCATTTGATCTTGTTCTTGATGCTTCAAACATACAATTATTCCCCAATCTTATCGCTTCGTTACTCGAGGACGAGCAACAATCTAGTTTGGGGGTGTGAATAGGGTCATAATTGCATGATTTTGCATCCATTTCTATATGATTTTGATGTGCTTTTGTTCATATTTGACCCTAATTTGGTATAAATTGCCCTATTAACCATTTCGTGGCAAGAAAATGTGTTTTGTAGTGAAAACGAGCAAAAATCGGCAAAAGACGAGCAACTTCGTAAAAGTCCAGAAATTATGAGTTGATCCGATGGAGGCAAATGATATAACATGTCGAAGAGTTCGAAGAGAGGGTCGCAACGGAAAAGAATCGAGTCAATCGGAGCTCCAGAACTCAAGATATGAAGAAAACAAGAAAGTCGAGGATCGATCGCACAAGCTGAAGTTGGACTCGACCGACCACAAGCTTAGACTCGAGCGACCATGAGCTTCCACTCGTGCGACACCTCTCTGGTTCGGGGGATGAAGGCTCGCACGAGTGACCACACCAGCCTGCATTCGTGCGACATCCCACTTGTTCGGGCTAGGTCGAGTCACACGAGTGACCACACGAGCCAGACTCGTGCGACCACTATGGTCCACTAGTGTGATGCCTCGGATTTCCAATTTTCGAAGGGCAGCTTCGTCTTTTCGCGCGTTTAATGAAGGGCATATTGGACCAAGCATTGTGGGCACTATAAATAATCTAAAGATCAGATTCTCAAGGCATCTAAGTCATAATCCAAGTGACATTAGTTCATAATCATAGCTAGATTCTTAGATTAGAGAGAGAGAGGTAGTTACTTGGGGGTTTCTTAAGATTTCATCTCACAAATTCTTAGATAACTTTTGATCTACCGTGTTGATTGTTGATCCGTTAATTCCTACGTTCTCTTCTTGTCTATGGCTACATTCTCACCGATCGAATTTCAATTTCCATTGTCGGATTTCAAATTAGCATTTTAGAGGTAAATTGTATCTTTTAAATTTTCGTTGTAATAGGTAAATTTCTTTACATTTCTTTCTTAATGATTATTGTTCCTAGCTTAATTGTTTTCATGTTGACTCAATTAGCCATGTGCTAATCCCTTTATGTGTTAGTGTATGATTCCGATGGAGTAGTGTAGTGTTATGTTGATCTTTTGAATGCTTTGAGTTGATGTATTCTCTAATTTGATGGTTTGCATGAATGCTTGCATGTGTAGATGATAATAGGGCCATTAGGGAGTTAGTCTCTTGCGAAAGTAGAGCTTATATCCTAAATTTTCTTATATTAAGGCCAATGCATATCAAGTGTTTGAAGAAATTCCTAAGATAGTGAGAATTATCTCGAGTGAATTAGATGAACAATTAGAGGCTTTTATATGTTATTAGGGAAACCTTTTGCATGTTAGAGTGGATTGCCCATTGATTATACACAATCTCATTGCATGATAAAGTGATACTTCACTCATGAAACATAGGATAGTACACTAGCACATTTCCCTCACATTTGCTCACTTTGCAAACACAAGGTGATAGGTAGTTTACTATTTTGACGCATTAGTAGACGATAGAAACCTTACCCCTGTATTGCTTTGTTAGCTCGCCAATTGAAACAATGAATTTTTCCTTACAAATCCTCGTCTCCTTTGGGTTCGATATATTTTAAAACTTGGTCAAGCTTACCACGCTCATAGCGAACACGTACACTTGCGTGAGGACTCATTTACACCGAACGACAGAGCATATCCCGTCGACTAGCCATAATTCACACAGAGTATTGTCCATAGACTTGCATAATTCACACAGAGCATATCCAAAGATCTTCCTTCTCATACACATACAAATTATTCTATGTAACACATAATGAATTAGAGATTACCCACTTTTCAGTGTAACAATGTGAGATAGCTTCCTGAGAGTCCAGTTGTCGCGCACTGCACTCGACATATTGATTTGTTTTTTAGTCTTTCAATCATTAAAACCTATAATTGTCAATATAACTCTTTCAATACTTTTAATATCTAAATATACATATATACTTCATACATATGTGTCATTCATAATATGATAATATGGTCTAAATATTTATACTAACTTAATTACACTTAAGAAAAATATTAATTGCCAAACATTAATCAAAGCTCACACATAAAAGACATGTTGAGTCATAACATTAAATTAATAAGTCTTCCTTGTCAATTTTTTAGGTACCCATATTTATTAAATAAGTGATCAAATACAACATATCACTAACATCACCTTCTAAGTCAAATTCCCTAAAAGACACACTGTGGTAATTAAGTCATTATTCAATATACACATGTTAGAATTAGATAAATTTATACAGTTGGTTCTTCACTCTAATATTTACATACCGTAAAATTTTTTATTTAAAAACATCTTGTGGATCTTTTCTTGTGATTTTCACAAGTAGGTCCAAAACTTGTTATTAATAGGGTCTATGTCATGTCATTTTCCATAATTTAGTAAATATTGAATATTACTTAGAAAAATATAAGATACAATTTTTACATAATCTTAAGAGTCAGTATTAACACATTTCAAAAGCTCGCATTTTCATTTCATCTATTTTAATTTCTACAATTTTTTAAGTAGAGTACAAAAACGTTTCAAATTTACTACACAAACACTATTTACTAGAAAATTCTTAAAAACTCAAATATAACTCCAAACATACCTAAATAAAATTCTTATTAAATCTATGACTTGGGGGAACAACATAGTAGAAAATCAACCTCAAATACTAAGCGAACTGTACACAAAATTTTTATAACCATCCCAAAAAAACACAATAAATTTGAAAATAACTCCAAAAGTTCTGAAATTTTAAATACATGTTTTTAAGTTGTAGTACTTCAGTGTGGTAAAAGGATTTTGTCAAATTAGTTGGGAAAAGGTCATAAAAGTTTTAGAAATTGACATACAATTACGTAGACAGATTTAACATAAAAATTAATACACATGCAAGTAAAGTTAGGACACCCAATTCAATTCAATCATCAAATGACCACCAATAAGACCTTACACAATTGAGAGTGAGATTTACAGTAAAAAAAATAAAGTAAAAGTCACATGCAATGACAAAAAAACAAGCAATCACAAAATCAACATACAATTTCCTATTATAAATCAAATAACTTCATTTTCACAAGTCCGTAGACTAAACTATAAAATCCATTATAAATTATCAAATCATGTGCTAAAGAATTTTTTTAGGCCTCAACACAAATATCTAATCACCATCCTCAAGAAAATATTGCAGACAAAAATGGAAAAAGAGAATAACACGTGTAGTTGAAGAACAACGTAGTTCTGTGAAAACTCATTTTGGAAAACAAGGTTGAAAGAGATATGATTTTCTATAATTCTACCTTTGGACTTCTAAACCTTGATGAAACCTTGAGTTATGGAAGAAATCAATGGCTTCCTCTGATTTTTTTTATCGAGAGAGAGAGAGAAAGGGAAGAAGATGAAGCCGTCTCTTTTCCCGAATGAAAAATAGTGAAGTTTTTGGACACTTTATTTACTTATTCTAATTTTTTTTATAAATAAAATTAATTAACTTTATTTAACAGTAGTAGGTATATATATAGTTGTACACACACACACACACACATATATATATATTACATATATTCTCTTAACTATGAATATATATATATATATATTGAATAATTACAAGACCCAACACTTTTAATGCCCATATTTCCAAACACAAGACATATAATCTCATATTTCCAAACACAACATTTTATTACAAAATACAACACTTTTCCCATTAATAAATTATTTTTCATAAAATTGTGTGTCATTACTCTTCATACTCTCTCTCTCTCTCTCCTCTATCTCTCTCACTTTTCTGTTTTTCTCTCATGTTAGTTTCTTTCTCTCTCTTTTCTATTTTATTTTTCACTAATCTCTCTCTCTTCTCTCCCTCTACACTTTCTCTCTCCTCTTTCACACTCTCTCTTTTCTGTTTGTTTTTTATCTACACACTCTCTCTTCTCTCCCTCTCTCTCTTCTGTTTTTCTCTCTCTCCCTCTCTATGATTAATACAAATTCAAATCCCTTATTTTTTTTAAAAAAATATTCTTTTAATTAATGTATTGTTTTCAAATATATTATTTTTTTGAATTTGAATTTAAATCCTACAACATCTTTTTTCAGATTTTCTTTTTTCTTATTTTTAATTAGTCATATATTCAGATTTTTACACATATTTAGATTTAATTCCTTCATATTCAGATTGAGTAATACTAATTTATTCAAATTCAAATTTCTGAATACTACTAATTTTTTCATATTCAAAATTTGATTAGGGTCATAATTGCATGATTTTGCATCCATTTCTCTATGGTTTTGATGTGCTTATATTCATATTTGACCCTAAAATGTTATACTTTGTGCATTTAATGCTTTTTTGCTAGAAAATTGTGTTTTGTAGTGAAAACGAGCAAAATAGGCGAAAGACGAGCAAGTTCGTAAAAATTCAAAAATTTTGAGTTGATCCAATGGAGCCAAATGATATACCATATCGAAGAGTTCAAAGATAGGATTGCAACGGAAAAAGAATCGAGTCAATTGGAGCTCTAGAACTCCAAATATGAAGGAAATGAGGAAGTCAAGGATCGATCGAACGGGGCAAGCCGGGTTCGTGATCCTTCAGCCAAGGTTCGTGCGACCACAGCTTGGGTTCGTTCATCGGATCTCTAGTTCGTGCAAGGAAGGTTCTGCAATTACACACGCACGAACCGGATCTTGCGGCTACAAGGCAAGGATCATGCGAAGGTCCGGTTTTTCACAAATTCTAGGGATATTTTGTCTTTTCGCGCGTTTAATGAGGGATATAATGGTTCAAGTCTAAGGGGTACTATATATACTTCATGTTTCAGACTTCTTAGAGCATTCTTCACATTCCACACATCATCATAATCTCTCTCTAGATTCTTAGAAGTTAGAGGTAGTTACTAGTTGGGTTCATTAGATTTCTTCTTACGATTTCTTCGATTACTTTTGATCTACCGTTTGGATCGTTGATCCGTTTGTTCCTGCACTCTCGTCTTATCTAGATCGAGCTACATTTTGACCGATTGAATTGTATTTTCCATTGGCGGATTGTTAGATAGATTTTCAATGTAATTAGTATCTTTACAATTTTTCTTGTAATAGGTAAGACTTTACAATTTCTTTTTAAATTCATAGCTATAATGATGATAGTTAGTTTAATTGCTCATTTGTTATCCCAATTAGCCATGGGCTAATACCCTTTTGCATTGGTGTATGATTCCTATGGAGTAATGTGGTGTTAATGTTAATCTTATGAATGCTATGAGATGTTGTATGATTAATTCCCTATATTGATGATATATATGCATACTTGACATGTTGAATTGATCATAAGGGCCATTAGGGAAGTAGCAACATTTGAGAATTGAGCTTTTTTCCTTAATCTTCTTGATATTAGGCCAATGCATGCTAGGTGTTTGATGAAATTCCTAGGATAATGAGAATTATTCCTAGTGAATAGGCACTACAATAGGAGCTTTAATGTGTATCAAGGTAAATCTTTGCATGTTGAATAGGCTTTGCCTAATTGATTGCCCGTTAACTCATTGCATAATTAAGTGACATAACACCATGTGAAACATAGGATAGTACACTAATGCATACTCTCTCCACTCGCTCACTTTGCAAAAAAGTGATAGGTAGTTTACTTTCTTGACAAGCTAGTAGACATAGAAACCATTCCCACTATTATTGCTTTGTTTGAGTTTTGAATTTGAACAACAATAATACCTTGCAGTCTCCTATCTCCCTGTGTTCGATAAATAAACTTGGTTACCTTGCTGCTACTGCTATGATCACGTGCACTTGCGTGTTACACCATTTGGGAAAAAATGTTTTTGGCGCCGTTGCCAGGGAGACGGCTAGTTGTTGGGTTGTTTGTTGTTTCTTTCTATTTTTTGATTGTTGGTACTATCTTGTGAGAGTTTTGATACTTGTCTCTTTGTAGGTACATGCACACATGGAGTCAAAGGGGAGACCTATTACCCTTTGATTTAGACCTTGAGACAAACCTACGAAGGAGTAGACGAGAAGCTAGAGCTAATCAAGAGAATATGGAGAACAACATTAATGAAGCTAGAGAAGAGATTAGAGATGAAGAACAATTGAGACAACAAGTGCATCATGGTGATGAGCACTTGGCTCAAAGAGAGGTTCCTCAACCACAACCACAACTTATACCACATCCATACCAACCTTACCCCACCACAAAACCAACCACTACATCACCACTATCCACCACAATTTCCTAACTATCCAAATTACCCTATAAACCAACCTTATTACCCACCACCACCTCATAACTACCCATATTATCCATATCCACCACCACCACAAAATCCTAGACCACAAATTGTTCACCCACCTCAAAACCTAAACAATGAACCACTACTTCGTGATTACTTTGAGCCAAGGGTAAATGAATACTATGATGGTATTGAAAGGCCACTTATTCATGCGGAGAAGTTCGAGTTAAGCACTAATCTCTTGAAGATGTTGAATGAGTCACCTTTTCAGGGATCAAGCGATAAAGAGGATCTGAATGCTCATCTTAGTAACTTCATGGAAATCTGCGATACTATCAAGTACAAGGGCATGTCTGACAATGAGAAAAAGCTTCATTTTTTCATCTTTACCTTGAAGGGGAGAGCCAAAATATGGATACAATCTATGAACCCCAAGGCTGCGACGTGGGAGGAGTTGAGCTCTCAATTCCTAAAGAAGTTTTACCCGCCATCGAAGATGCTCAAGGCAAGGGAAAAAATCAAGACTTTTCATCAAAAGACAAGAGAGGCCATCTCTAGCGCTTGGGAAAGAAATCTAGCCCTACTCTTGGCTTGTCCACAACATGGTTTGAGAGAGGAGGATATACTTTTGACGTTTATTATAGGCCTTCATGAAGGACACAAGAATTATTTGAACTCTTGTGTCGGGGGGTCGGTTTGGACAAGAACGGTTCACCAAGTGAATAAGATCATTGAAAATATCACAGCCAATGATGCTTTTCAAAGAGAAGCGAGTGTTGGAATGGGCGACTGAGTCTCTCTACTTAGGAGAACATGAAGAATATGATACTCATGGTCTACCGAGGACAAAATCAAAACCAACCCGTACTCCGATGCAAGTAAATGTAGTTGAAAGTGTTCCTTCTCCTACACCTTCTACACAAGAGGAGGTGAGTTATATGGGGCGTCCCCAATACAATAACTCATTTTCTAGCAATTAAAGGTCTTACATTGCTCCGCCATTTCGACAACAAGGAGGTCCTTATCCTAATCAAAGAAATCCACCCTACAACCTGAATCGGAGACACGAAAATTTTTCATATTCAAATCCTAAGGGAGCAATCCAACTACCACCCGGGATTGATCCGGGGTCAAAGCCACCGAACAATGAGGGTAGGGGAAGCACTAATGACACTTTGGCACTTATTTTGAAAAAGATGGAGGACATGAGAGTGGAGAATGAAAGACGACATGATGAGACGAATAGGAAATTTGATGACTTGTACAAAGCACAAGTGAGTCAAATAAAAAGCCTTGAATTTCAAATGGGACAACTTTCTACGTCAATGAGTCTGCATGTCAACAAAGGTAAGTTCCCTTCGTCCACCAAAACAAATCCTAGAGAGCATTGTAACTCCATTATGTGTGTGGATGTTTCGAAGGAGATGGTAGGGAATTGTACCTTGAAAATGTTTCGTGATGAGCTAGTTGAGGAAGCAAGGTGTAGTGAGAGAGTCAATGTTTTGGAGGCTGATAGTAAGAAGATGGGAGTAGTTTTGAGGTTGAAGAAAAACGATGAGAAAATGAAAGGGAAAGTGAAGATAGGGGGTGAGGGAAGATTGGAGGAAGAAGGGTTAGTGGTAGAGAAAGAGAAGGTGGAAATTTCGAAGGGAGTAAAAGATAAGCTTGATGAGAGGCTTAAGAAGTTCCTTGATTTGTTTACAAAGATGTATCCTAACATGCCTTTCAAAGAGGCAATTGAGCAAATGCCAACATACACAAGATTCTTGAAGGACCTTATGTCAAAGAAAAGGAAGAATGAGCCCGAGATCGTCAAACTTACTCAAGAGAGTAGTGAGCTTATTATGAAGTATCTTCCTAAGAAACTCAAAGATCCGGGAAGCTTCACTTTGGATTTTCACATTGAAGGAAGCAAGACGATCAAAACTTTATGCGATCTAGGGGCGAGTGTAAATGTTATGCCGTTATCAATTGCTACAAGGCTTGGTTTGAAGGATATGAAGCCCATGTCTAGTAAGCTTCATATGGCGGACAATTCAAAGGTTCAACCTAGAGGCATTGTGGAAGATGTAGTAGTTCGAATCGGTAAGTTATTGTACCCGGTTGATTTTGTGATTTTGGATGTAAAAGAGGATGAGAATACTCCTCTAATTCTTGGGAGACCCTTCCTAGCAAGGTCGGATGCATTGATTAATATCCAAAAGGGAGAGGTTACCTTGAGGATGAATAATGAGAGAAATACTTTCTCCATTTATGATTCCTCAACGAGCTCCCCAAGGGATGAGTGTGAAATGCAAGCAAAGTCACAAGGAAAAATTTGGAAAGAGGTAATGAGGTAGTGATGAGAACTATTGACCTTGAGAGTGGAGTGGTTGAGGAGATTCCTTTTGAAAAGAGAAAGAAATTGAATATAGATGAAAATAAGGGGGTGAAGAAAGTATTGAAGAAAGGAAATTTTTGGAGGAGGAAGTTGAGTGATGTAAGTCACTCAACTCTTGTTGATATTGACTTTACTTGAGCTTCATTGCGTCCGGCTAGGGGATGTTAAATCCAAGCGCTATGTGGGAGGTAACCCACCCTTATATCCTTTTTATATCCTTTGCATGATGCTTGTTTTTGTTTGGTTTGATAATTTTAGGGATAGAAGCTTGAATGCCACTTTTAGTCCATTGATCTTGTGAATTGATTGCTCTTTGAATTTTGTGCTAATTTGAGCAAGAATAGACTTGAGGAACATATATTTGGCTAAGTTTTTGATGAATATTTGGTTTAGGAGTTGATATTAAGTGTGTATAGGTTTATTGGGCTTACATATCTTGATTAATCACTCTTTCCAAACTTTATTAGGATTTTTTATCCGAAAAAGTTTAGGGGGTGTGATGATTCGCGATTAATTTTCCATTTTCATGATTAATTTGATGATGTTTAATGATCATTAATGATGTATGAGGAGTTTTAAGTTTGTGTTGTGTAGGAAAATGAAAGAAAAATGCATGAAAAATATGTAAAAGGGTGAAAATCGGAAGTGGTATAGGATGGCTCAGGTTCGTGCGCACAACAGCTCGGGATCTTGCGGCCATCAGCTCAGGTTCGTGCGCCTGCTCGCTGGTTTGTGCGATGATGTTCCACACACACACAAGCACGAATGGGTTCGTGCGATGATCAGCTCGGGATCGTCCGGCCAAGAGGATTTTCGAAATTTGACCAATTTTGGTCCAAGTTTGACTACACTTCCCAAGGTTGACCCATTCATTCTTTACACCTATATTCCACTCATTCCACACACAAACACACACTTCTCACTATATTCTTGCACTCAATTCTCTCTCAAAACCAAGAAGAAGAAGAAGAAGAAGGAAGAAAGTTTTCATATCTCAATCATTACATCTTCTTTAATCAATTCATTCCATAGGTATGTTTTTCTTACTCTCCTCTTTCTATTTCTTGTATTATTTTAGAAATTCCATGGTTAAATTGTTGGAATTAGAAATTCATGTTTAAGGGTTCTTATACATAATTTTGGGGATTTTTTATTCTAACTTGTTTTTGTGCAATTGATGATGCATTTATGCTATATTGTTGATGGGTAATCCATTGGAACCCAATTACATGATGAATGTGTGAATTAGGGACTTAATTGAAGATTGAAATTTTTTGGGTAGGCATAGTGACGAATTTTAGGAAATTTGGTGCAAAAATTTGATTCTCATGATAATGTTGTGCTAATTGCTAGTAGCTATGAGTATATTGATAATGGGTTGGGTTAATTGTATTGATTCACCAATGAACTTTGCCTATTTGAGGTTTCATTGATAAATGGCATTGGCATAACTACTAGTTTGCATGATTATTTCCTTGATTCTAGATTAAGACCCCATTGTTAAATCTTAATTTCCTTAGTGAATGAAGTTGATTGGGACTTGTGTTTATTGTTCCTCTCTTGCTAAAGCTTAGTATTCTTATAGGAGATGTCGATGGATATTTTTGCTCATTGTTTATATCTTGCTAGTGCCTAACGTTCTTGTAGGAAATGTCTAAAAGAGGTAAGGGGAAGGCTTCGAGTTCAAGAACTAAAACGGGTTGGAATGATCCTACAATGGAGGATGAATGTTTAGCAAAATGTGGAGGCAAGCCTTCAAACCATAGGTTTTTTTCGAAGATAATGAGAACTTCTTCAAGACCTTCGAGAAAGTTTGCATCATTGACTTTCGATCGGGAAGATACTATGATAAGAGGTCTTTTGTCGGGTGCAACTTTGGGGATGATATTGAAGAAATGTTTGCCAACATAAGATGGAGGGGTTTGCTTGACATACAACGCTTCGATTCTTTCCAGAGATTGAATATTGAGTTCTTGAGCACACTTCAAGTCAAATAAGTGGACGGAATACCTTCTAAAGCAAGATTCTGGATTAGCAATGAGAGTTATGTCTTGACCACCACCCAAATCAATGAGTTCTTTCGATATGAAGACAACATCGGTAGGCGTAATTTCTATGCATGGGAAAGATTCACTCGAGCTCAAGAGGTTTGGGAAATGATTAGTGATGATGAAAATGCCTACAATGCTCAATTTTCTAAGTCCTTTCTTCTTGTTAATCTGATATTGTGTTGTGTGCACAAGATAATAGAAAATTTTGTTTTTGCTAGAGTTTAGAGTAACAGGATGAGAAGTGATGAGCTATATCTTCTAAGAAGGCTGATTTTGGGGCTTATCTTCTCAAGAATCTTAGTCAACAAGTCTCAAGGCCTAATTGTGCTTATGGGGTATTAATTGCGTTAATTGCTCAAAAGGTGAGTCCTTTACCGGAAAGAGAAGGTGCAATAGGTGAGATGATTACTGTGGACTACATGATAAGTACTAAGACGTTCAAAAAGAAGATGAATGTTGTTTGCGTTGTTCGGAGAAATATCAAGGATCTCTTTCCTCTACTCGAGTATGAGTTAATCACGGTGAAGAAGAGTGAAAACTTGAAGCTTGATTCGCCCGAGCACATTCAAGTTTAGGAACAATTCAATCGCAAGATGAAGAAAAAAGTGAGGGGTGAATCGAGTTCGCAAGCACAAGAGGAGGAACAAGTTGAAGAGCAAGAGCCTATGCAAGAGGAGAACTACTTTGAGCAAGAAAGAGCCCGTGTGTTTGAGGGGTTAACGTACAATGAATGGGGTCATGAGGTACAATCTTTGAGGATAGATGTGAATGAGCTTAAGAATGAGTATTCTTATCTTCGCTCGGATGTGACAAGGTTGACCGATAACTATCGTTCTCTCAACACCAATGTGCATTCGATTAATAGGAACGTAAGTTCGATGCAATCAAGTATGAACACCATGAACACGAACATCAATGAACTCCTTGAGGCTCAAAGGGCGATGATGAATTGGCTTATAGGGGAGCGCCACATCACACCCCCAAACTTGTTTGCCAAAATCGTGTATGATTTTCACGCAAGTGTACGTGATCGTTATTGTCGTGGCAAGTTAACCAAGTTAAATATCGAACACAAGGAAACGATGCAATATCAAGCAAGTATTTAATGTTTACAAAGGCTAATAGCTAGGAAAACAAGAAAAGATCATGTTTTCTATCTACTTCACAAAGCAAAGTAAACACTAACTATCACCTCGAAGAAGTGAGCAAGAGTGGTGTGTACATGGAAGTAATCCTACTATGGTTCCTCTAGAGTCATATCCATCCTAGCATGCAAAAGATTTCTTGGTGTATTAATCAAGCTATCACTCTAACTAGTGTCTAGATCTCTCTAACAACACAAGATAAAGGTGCTCTATTGGATGTCTAGATCTCTCCACAACACCAAATACTCTAATTAAGAGGTCTAGGCTAATATGCAATTCTCATTGGTCAAACAAGCCAAATATCAAACACTTGGTTTGCATAAAATTCTTATAGCTCAATTCTCATTTCATTGCTAACCATATAAGCCATACATTCCAATTAAACATCTCAAGCATTCATACAAATCATTAATAAGAGAATTAACACATCAAGATCACTAATTCATGCATAAGATTAACAAGAACTAGATTCACCATAATATTCATACAACCATGCAACAAGGATATTAGCACATGGCTAATTGGAATTGGAAATCTACAATTAACAATCTAATCATCATTTATATTAACTAATACAAGAGAATTAAAGGAAATCTTACCATATGTAGAGAAATTGATTACAATCTACAAACCTCCAAAATGCTATCTCTTGATCCAAAGCTCAAAATAAAAATATGAACCGCAGGAATGAAGCTCTAATCACTACGAGTATGCAGGAACAAACGAATCTAAAATCTGACGGACGGATCAAAAGTTAAGGAAGAAAGAATATTGAATCTAATTAAGAACCCACTAAGTAACTACCTAATTCTCTTTCAAAACTAATCTAAGAACTTGGAATTATTAAGATTATGATGAATGATCTGATTCTTGAGGTTTTCATAGTGCCCACAATATTTAGTCCAAAGTGCCCTTCATTAAAACGCGCGAAAAGACGAAACAGCCCTCGAATTTGTGAAAAATCGGACCTTCGCACGATCCTGGCCTTGTAGCCGCACGAACCGGTTCATGCGTGTGTTAGTACGGAACCTTCATCGCACGAACCAGAGATCCGACGCACGAACCGCAGCTGCTTCTAGTTGCACGAACACGGCCTCCCCGTTCGATCGATCTATGACTTCCTCGTTTCCTTGATATCTTGAGTTCTAGAGCTTCTATTGACTCGATTCTTTTTCCGTTGCGACCCTCTATTCGATCTCTTCGACATGGTATATCATTTGCTTCCATTGGATCAACTCAAAAATTCTGGATTTTTACGAACTTGCTTGTCTTTCGCCGGTTTTGCTCGTTTTCACTACAAAACACAACTTTCTAGCCAAAAATGGTTAAATGCACAAAGTATAGCATTTTAGGGTCAAATATGAATATAATCACATCAAAACCATAGAGAAATATATGCAAAATCATGCAATTATGACCCTAATCACACCCCCAAACTAGATTGTCGCTCGGCCTCGAGCAACGAAGCAATAAGACAGGGGAATAATTGTATCAATGAAGCATCAAGCACAAGATCAAATGCCATGGAAATATCAATCAACGTCAAGCAAATCTAGCATGCAATCTCATTTAATCAACCATCAACAACGAATCTATAAGCAAGATATCAAATCAATAAGTCAAAATCCTCACAAGATAAGTGTTTAGCTCAACCCTCAAGTGTATAGGTTCACTCAATCATCACACCACATATACATACTACCATAAGCTTGGCTCAAGTCTACATTCTCCACCACTTGAAATGACAAATCATTCACACATTAATGAGGACTTTAATAAGGTTGTAGTGTTGGCTCTTTGGTAGGGAAGGAATATATTGATAAAAGTGACTAAGTATGATTAGTAAAGTGTAGAAGGATTCATAGTAGAGATCATTAACCTCTTCATGCAATTTTGCACTTACTCTTCATGCTCTTTCAAAATCACACTTTCAAATATCATTCTTCCCTTTTTGACAAGTTGTGATCATACTCACAACACAAGAGTCAAACTTGACCATAATTTTGTAAAAAGTCAACCTTTTTCATTCCTTGCAAGAACTTTCCTTTGAACCTTCTTTTCACGTCAATCCATGCATATAATTTCTTTCCACCTTGGCCACCAACTTCTTCATCATATCACCAATCTTCCTTCCTTCTTTTCACTCAACTAATCATAAGGACAAGAGAGTTCCAAAAAGGAAGGAAAATGGCTTAAAGTGTGGCTAGCCAAAGGAAAGGATTATAGGCACAAAATGGTAAACAATGGATCGTAATATCAATGGTAGGCTCATATGGCAAAGTAGCTCAATATAGATCAAAGAAATGCCTCAAATCATATCATGTGAACTCTTCATCTAATGTAGCCTAAAACAAGACCAGAGCCAAGTTCTAAAGTATAATGCACATGTGTGAAACTCACATCAAAGAATATCATCCGTTCAAGATTGAAACGGGCATCATAGGCTCAAAACTCACGGGTATAGGGTGATCATGACTCATATCATATAAAAAATGCTCATATCATCAAAGTATCAAGCATCATAAAATTCATAACAAACTTAGACAAGACATGAATCAAGAGATAAGTCCACTACATCAAACTTATACTATCAACATCATCCACACAATAATTAGACAATCTCATGCCACACTACTCTAAACTAGCAACATAATGGCAATCAATCAAGCAAAAACAAGGCATTCACATAAGCATATGGTCACAAGACATAAAAAAGCACTACAAATCATCAAAAGCATAGCATTACAATGAGATTTACGAAACGAACACACCCCCAAAACTTTTTTTGGACCAAGGGTCTAAAAAGTTTGGCAAAGTGGAGAAAAGATCATTCAATGCATCAATCAAAGCACAAAATACCACAAGAATCAACACTTAAGCTCAAAATAACAATCTAAAATCAAGCAAACTAAACCTAAGAATGGAAACTAATAGGGAGAGATAAGTGTAAAGACATACCTTGAGTTGGGATTAAGAATAGGAGAGTGACTTGCCACTTACATGAGAATTTCCTTCTTGGCCAAGTGAGAGAGAATTCTCCTCATCACACCTTTCTAGAGCTCACACATAACATCAATTGTCATGCAAATCTAAAATTTGAAGAACGAACACACACCCCCAAACTTTTTCGGATCAAGGATCCTAAAAGTTTGGCAAAGAGTGATGAAAATAGGATTTACAATGAATCAATGGCCAAATAATGCATTTGTAAGCTCAATTAAAGCAAGAAATCACCATATATACCAAGAGGCAACACCCCCAAACTAGGGTAAATCACATGCACCAACCAAAGTAAGAGAACACACTACCTC
Source organism: Prunella vulgaris (assembly GCA_026898435.1). NCBI lineage: Eukaryota > Viridiplantae > Streptophyta > Magnoliopsida > Lamiales > Lamiaceae > Prunella > Prunella vulgaris. Next base: position 8,715 of record JAPKLY010002102.1, on the reverse strand, counting down.
ATATGAAACAAATCAAAACAAATAACATTATCTAAACTACAAAGCAAACCTAAAAAGCAAGAAAATTTTAAGGATGGGTTGCTTCCCATCTAGCGCTTGGATTTAACGTCCCCTAGTCGGACAACACCAATGTTAGCTAAATGGTCAAGGATATATGTCATTCTTGCCATCAAACTCTAATCTCATAGCATCATGATCAAGGAAACATGTAGGATTTCTACCCCATACACCTACTTTCCTTTTCAGTTTATACTTATACGCACATGCATTTTCCTCTTTTCTCATCACACCATTCCACCCCCATCTCCTACTAACAAATATGTTCAAGAGGACTCTTAATACACTCTTATAATCAACATACTCAATAGGTAAGACAAATTCACAATAAACAACATTGTCAATTAAAGCACAAGAAGAAGAGTCTAAGGGTTTAGGAATGCTTATTTCTCCTTGAAGCTCATCTTCAACTCCATCTTGTTGTTCTTCTCCATTTATGCTCATGTCCCATAGTGGATCTTCATGTACCTCTTCTTGTACTTCCTCATTTCCTTCTCTAGAATCATCTCTTCCTTTCTCCTCCGTAATTGTTCTTTCACCTCCTTTTCCTCCACTTCTTGATTCCTACAAATACATACACAAAAAGTGTCATACTCTATATCATCATAGAAAGGAATAATATCATAATCAATGTAATTGTAAAAAAGGATTAGTAAAGCTATTAAGATCGGAGGTTTCTTGAATATGAGTAAATTTGATCTCTTCATAATCATCTTCATCTTCTTTGATCTCACTTAGGATTTCTCCATTACAACCATCAATATCATCAACAAGATGATCCCTATCACAATCAAAGTGATCAATAAGATCATTGTACTCGTCATGCTCATCCTCATCTTCGTCATCCTCTTCACTCTCATAAATTTCTTCTTTATCCTCTTCCTTTTTGAACTCTTCTCTTTTCTCTTCTTGTCCATCCTTCTCTTCTTCTTGATCCCTAACAAATTCAACTTGAGAAATGTTATAAGTAACATTATCAATAATAATAGTAATATCGTGCTCAAAGGAATCATGAGAAGGATTAGTAGAAATTTTAGCATTAGAAAAATCTTGAAGAGAAAGAGCTTGAATCTTCTCATGATGATCATTATCTTTTTCTTCCATATGCCCTTCTTCTTCATCATCTAGAGTACCCCCATCTTTCTCCTCACAAGTCTCATTGGCTTGGGTGTCCAATTCTCCAATTGGAGTCTTATCTTCTCCATTCACACATCCAAGTTATCCTCCGTGATGTGTAAAAAATGTGATTAGGGTCATAATTGCATATTTTTGCATCCATTTCTATATGGTTTTGATGTGCTTATATTCATATTTGACCCTAAAATGATATACTTTGTGCATTTAACACTTTTTGGCTAGAAAGTTGTGCTTATAGGTGGAAATGAGCAAAATGAGGAATAAATGAGCAAGTTTGAGAAAAGTCCAAAATTCTGGTGTTTAGCCAATTGGTGCAATTGATAATCCATGTTGAAGAACTTGAAGAGAGGGTCGCAACGCAAAATGAATTGAGCAATTGGAGTTTTAGAACTCAAGATATGACAAAAATGAGGAAGTCGAGCATCGACCGACACTAAGTGTCTTGATCGGCAGCACATACACTTGTGCTAGGCAGCCTTCGCGCGACCACATCCCTGGAAAGGCAGCCTTCACGCGAGTGAACGCACGAGCAGCGCGATCGGCAGCCCTACAGTCCATGCTCTGCAGATTTGCACCTCGCTCGACCAAGCTGTCGACCATGGTCGGCAGCCTTCATGCCTGTGGTCTGCAGCAGTGCTGAAATTCAGATTTTCTGGGCTATTTTCGTATTTTCGCGCGTTTAATGATGGGCACATTGGACTAAACATTGTGGGCACTATAAATACTTCAAGGATCAGATTTTCAAGGATGATCATCATAATTCCATGTTCTTAGATTAGTTTAGAGAGAGAATTAGGTAGTTACTTAGTGGGTTCTTAGTTAGATTCAATTTTCTTTCTTCCATAACTTTTGATCCATCCGTCGGATTATATATCCGTTTGTTCCTACATATTCATAGTGATTAGAGCTTTATTCCAGCAATTAATTTTTTATTTTGAGCTTTGGATCAAGACTTAGCAAATTGGAGGTTTGTAGCTTGTATTTCAATTCAACCACTTATGGTAAGTTTTCCTTTAATTCTCTTGTTATAGTTCTTAATCATGATGTTTAGAATGATAATTGTTGAATTTCATTTCCAATTAGCCATGGCCTAATTCTCTTATGCATGGTTGTATGAATACTATGGTGAATTTAGTCTCTTGTTAATCCTATGCATGAATTAGTGATCTTGTTGGATTAGTTCTCTTATTAATGACTTGTATGAATGATTGGGATGTTAAATTGGATTGTATGGCTTATATGATTTAGCAATGAAATGAGAATTGAGCTATAAGAACCTTATGCATACCAAGTGTTTGATAGTTGGCTTGTATGACCAATGAGAATTGCATATTAACCTAAGACCTCTTAATTGGAGTGTTATGAGTTGTAGAGAGATCTAGACACCTAATAGAGCACTAGCTTATGTTGTAGAGAGATCTAGACACTAGTTGGCTTGACTAAGACTGCAAGAGACCTTTTGAATGCTAGGAGGGATAGGACACTAAAGGAACCATAATAGGATTACTTCCATGTACACTTCACACTTGCTCACTTCTTTGAGGTGATAGTTAGGATTTATTATTTCTTGATTGATTTAGTAGATAGAAATCATGATTGTTTTCTTGCTTTCCTAGCTATCCACCTTTGTAGACACTCAATACTTTCTTGATATCGCATCGTTTCCCTGTGTTCGATATTTAACTTGGTTAACTTACCGCGATAACAACGACCACGTTCACTTGCATGGAAATCATATACGATTTTGGCAAACCAGTTTTTGGCGCCCTTACCGGGGAAACGATCACTTTGTTAGGCTTGTATTGATGTTTACTTTGTTTTTCTTTATTTCTTTTTTGTTTTTTACTATTCTTGGTGAGTGTTGATACTTGCTGGTTTTTGTAGGATTGAACTCATTTAAAGATGGGCGAATACAACCATTACTTGTATTTCCCATAAGACGCATATCCTCCTAATTACTATACATATCAACCTTACCCATATCAACCACCACATCCACAAGACGACTATTATCCTTATCCTCCCAATTTATATTCATACCAAGTTTCCTACTCTTATGAAGAGCCATATTCCTACACTCTACCCATTCCTATGCCTTGTCATCAAGAAGAAAATCCTCCTAGCCATTTATATGAGACTCTAGCTCACATTCTCAAGGAATTGGAAGAGATGAGCATTGAAGTTAAAAGGGACTTTGAGAAGACAAACAAGAAGTTCGATCAAATTTGTAAGACTCAAGGTGACCAAATCAAGAGTTTGGAGTTCCAATTGGAGAAATTGAGCATTCAAGCCAATGAGATGTGTGAGGAGGAAGAAGGGGGTAATGATGAAGAAGAAGGGCATGTGGAAGATGAAGATGATGATCATCATCATGAGAAGACTAAATCTATTTCTATTCTAGATTGTATTGGAGCTAAAATATATATTGAACCTTCTCATTCTAACATTGACTATGAGATTCCTATTATTAATGATGATAGTGCTTTTAAATTTCCTCATGCTACATTGATTAGGGATCTAGAAGAAGAGAATGATGGACTAGAAGAAGAAGAAAGAAAAGAATGTGAAAAGGAAGAGGAAAAAGAAGAAATTGATGAAAGTCAAGAGGATGATGAAGATGAGGATGAGCATGATGAGTACAAGGATGTTTATGATCAAATTGATTTTGATATTGATGGTAGCAAAGTAGAAATCCTACGTGAGGTCAAAGAAGATAAAGATGATTATGAAGAGATCAAATTTACTCATGCTCAAGATACCTCCAATTTGAAGAGCTTTATGAATCCTTTTTACAATTATATTGAGTATGATATTAATCCTCTTTATAATGATAATGAATATGAGACTTCATTTGCTTACATTGATAGGAATCAAGAACAAGAGGTGGAGAATAAGGAAGGAGAAGATTCAAGGGGATGAAAAGAGAAAGGAAAAGAAGAGGAAGATAAATGTCCACCTATGGACATGAGCTTCATGGAGGAAGAACAACAAAATGAAGTGGAAGATGAGCTTCAAGGAGAAATAAGCATTTCTAAACCCTTAAACTCTTCCAATTATGCTTACATTGATAATGTTGTTCATATTGATTTCGTCTTGCCTCTTGATATATTTGATCATAAGTTAGAATTGTGAATCCTTTTGAATCTATTTGATAGTAGGAGATGGGGGTGGATTGGTATTTTGAGAAAAAATGAAGAGGAATTTTCTTGTGCTTACAAGTATAAAATGAAAAGGAAAGTAGGTGTATGGGTAGAAATCCTACTTGTTTCCTTGATAATGATGCTTTGATATTGTTGTTTGATGGGAGGAATGCCAATTATCCTTGGCCATTTAACTAACATTGGTGTCGTCCGGCTAGGGGACGTTAAATCCAAGCGCTAGATGGGAGGCAACCCATTCTTGAAAATTTTTCTTGCTTTTTAGGATTTCTTTGTAGTTTAGATAGTGCTATTGTTTTTATTTTTCATATGAGGTAGTGTATTCTCTTACCTTGGTTGGTGCATGTGATTTATCCTAGTTTGCGGGTGTTGCCTCTTGGTATATATTGTGTTCCTTAGTTTAGTTGAGCTTATACAAGCATTGTTTGTTCATTGATTCTTTGCAAATCCTATTTTCCTCACTCTTTTCCAAATTTTTAGGATCCTTGATCCGAAAAAGTTTGTGGGGGGGGTGTTCGTTCTTCAAATTGTAGATTTGCAATGACATTTGTGAGCTTAAGAAGGTATGATGAGGAGATTTCTCTTCCTACTTGGCCAAGAAGGACATTTTCGTGTAAGTGGTAATTCGCTCTCCTATTCTTAATCACAACTCAAGGTATATCTTTACACTTCTCTCTCTATTTGCTTTAATTTCCTAGATTTTGTTGCTTGATTTTTAGATTGCTATTTTGAGCTTAAGTGTTGATTCTTGTGGTATTTTGTGCTTTGAATTGTGCATTGCATGATCTTTCCTTCACTCTTTGCCAAACTTTTTAGACCCTTGGTCCCAAAAAGTTTGGGGGGTGTGTTTGTTTCGTAAATCTCATTGCAATGTTATGCTTATGTTGATTCTTAGTGTTCCTATGACGTTTTGGATCATATGCTTATTGTGATGACTTGTTTTGCTTGTTGATGATTGCCATTATGTTACTTGTTTTGAGTAGTGGACGCATGAGATATGTTTATGGTTGTGTGGATGAGTTGATAGTTCATGTTGGGACAATCTGAATGTTTTGATTAGATCCCAAAACCCCTGATGAATTTGCCTAAGTACAGTAGTTCAGGATTGTCTAGTTCAGGATAGTCAGGTTAGGGATTCAGTTCAGGGGGAACGTGTTAAAGACTGAAGACTATTGGAGTCGACCCAATAGCCTGAAGTCTGAAGTGTAAATCCCCCTGAAGAAGGTCAGAGTCAGTCTCGTTGAAGATTGCCTGAACTGAAGCTGAAGTCCGAAGTCTGAAGATCCATCCTGAAGACAATCCGGAAGTACCATTGGTTGTTGCTTCTACTGAGTACACTAAGCATGCTCAGGACAGAACACAGTCAGTGAAGAGTAAGTGTAACTTATCAGGCCGAGCTGAATGCTCGTAAGACCTAACTTAGGCCTTGAGTCAGTTCATCTGACTCATGTAAGTCCAAAGAAAAAAGATTACACGTACTGGGCTGAATAACCTATCAGGCCAAGCTGAATGCTTGTAAGTCCTGACTTAGGCATTGGTTCAGTTTACCTGATCCATGTAAGTCCAAAGCAAAAAGGTTATTCATGCTATGGGTCAGTTAACATTTTTGTTAACATCTGAGAGACAAAGAGAATGTCAGTGGACTCCACTAAAGACAAACATTCAACCTGAGTTATTGACAAGAGACTCGGAGCTTTGAATGAACGAGGAAGGACGAATGTCAGAAGGTCAACTAGCCGTTTGCACGGAGAGCCAATGATCTTTCGACACGCATGTACGGAGTCTGCACAGCAGTTAATACAACATTCATTGCGTCTCAGAGTTGCAGGCGGCGGGACAAAGATTGCCAGATTAAGCATGGTGATTAGGTCAACAGTACATCTAGCCTGCAACCACTCTAAAATAGGAACGATTTGGAAAGATCTCCTCCAACGGATCTATTTTGAATCTTGCCTATAAATACAGAGAGTCTTGCACCCATTCAAGGCTAACGGGAAATTTCCAAGAGAAAACTCTCAAGAATCCAAGCTCACAAAGCATACTATAAGCAACACTCTGCAATTAAATTTCCCTAGTGTTGTAGTAGGATTCACTCTGTATTTGCTTAGATCGATAGCTCTAATATTTAACATTGTTTTGTACTGCTAGAGCTATCTTAGTTGGAAACCAAGAATACCAAAACACTCAGGGTGTGAGATTGGTTTGTTAGAAGGACTGGGACTTGTAAAACGCCCAGGGGTCTGTTCCTAAGAGAGGAAGTTGGCTATTCGTGTCCCTTGGCACGTAAAACCCAAGTACCTATCCTCAGGATTTTGAGGATAGCTTCCTGTTCAATCAGTCAAGGACGTAGGAGTTGGTTATCTCTGAACCACGTTAAAAAGACCTTATGTGCTGATTTACTTTTGTGTCCAGGATCATAATTTGTCATACATATTAAACTGAACATACTACATAGTTTTGTTATTCAGGCTGAATAAATCATCCTGAGTCTTAATATTGTGCACCAGCCTTAACCACCAGTTTACTAAGCAAACTCAGAGAAAACGTTTTCAAAAACTAAAACGAGTAGAAACTAAGGGCTCACTTTCCGCACGTACTCTAGCTTACTGAGATAGTAGTCCAACTGACTAGCTTCCGAGAGGTCAGTAGGTTTGTTATCTCTACTGAGCTTCCGAGCACATTACTCACACTCAGCTTATCTGACTCGTTACTGAACTGTCCCTGCTGCCCCTACTGAGTAATTCAGGATATTCCATAGCAATGTCAGCCTGTCTGACAATTTCGAACCAGATATCCGGATACTCTGTCATCATCCATTGGTGCATGATTATTTCCTTCGAGTCCTGCACGTTATCCCACAACCTGACCACATAGTACAGGTATGACCACCTGTTCCTTGCCGGATTCCAATTTTCCAATATCTCTATGAGGATGAAATTCTCTACTGCCTGAGTAGGAAGAGGACCTTGATCCGGAGAGACAGCCATCTTTCTCTGAGCTTTCTTCCTGATCCGGAAGCCACCTTCTTCTGCTTCTGAACCTGGGAAGAGAGATAGTCGTTGCTTTCCTTCAGGCGTCTGACCTGCCAGTGAAGTGAGATCTCCCTCATTTTCACCTGCTTCTCGGCTTCAGACATCACCACCTTCGCCTGAGTGGTTGATCCCATATACATGGACTCCTCCATCTCCTTAAACAGAGGCTCGGTCGACTCTACGGAGTGCCTCACCCTTTTCGGATTGGATTCTGATTCAGGTTCATTGGCGGCTGCAGCAGCAACTGACCTCGTTCGCTTTGCATTCAGTAGCTTGTAGTTCAGGGGGAAATTCTTCTTCTTGGTCTTCTTCGCTTCCGACACTCCTTCCCCCTTTTTGGCATCATCAATGTTGATTTTGCCGACTATTTCACCAACCTGACCTGCAAGCATTTGGAACTCATTGGTCTTCTCCTTGTCGGCCGATTCGAGCTTCTCAATCCGCTCGACAAACCCCCTAAGGTCAGCACTCAGATCGGTCACCGCAGTGTGATGAGCCTTTTTCAATTCTGATCCCAACTCCTTACAGACTGACTTCACCTCGGTTGAAGCCTTGGCATAGACTTCGTCCTTCAGCGTTGTCTGCTTGGAATCAAGCTCAGTGTGAGAAGCTTTCATCTCTTCAATCAGTTCAGCACGAATCTGGGCCTTTAACTCATCTCTGAAGGAGGCAAGTTTATCCTCCAGTTTCTAATTCAGGATGATTTCCTGCTCCTTCATGGTGTTTAGAGTCAGCATTTTGCAGTCACACAGAGCCTCCTGAATCTGACTAACAGCAGTAGTGATCTCCACACCGTGAGTTATACTTTGACCTACGTAGACGTCGAGTCCTGCTTTGAATGCACTGACCATCTCGTCCTGATCCTCTTGATATCTCTTCATTCGTTTATTAATAACTGCTTCGTAGACTTTGCAGCGATAAACTCTTGAACTCAGAATGTTGATTTAACGGCGCATGGCATCATTAGCGCGCGACCACATTGCTTTGCACTGAATTTTGCCTCATGGAACCGGAACGAGTTCATCAGGGTCCTCTCCCGAAGCCTCAGCAATCCCAGACCCGGGGAGTGAGTCCTTGGCCGATGCACTGACCAAGTCAGTCGCATCTTGCTGATCATCGTCAGCAATCGTAATCACCTCCTTGGCGGCTTCTCTTTCCGCCATCTCTTCATCTATGTTCTCCTTCTCTGTCTCTTGCTCCTTCTCCAGAGCAACCTCCGGAGCAAACTCAGGCACCAGAGCCAGTGCCAACTGACTTTCATCTGTTGCTGGCTCAGTGGAAGAGGCCAGTGGAAAGATTTTCCTGACTACCTTCACAAAGTCAGGAATTTT
>JAPKLY010002101.1:0-29389 GCA_026898435.1 Prunella vulgaris | reverse complement strand
CATTAATTCAAGCATTAATCCATACTATAGTTATCATGAATCTCATGAAATGATTAAACTAGGTAATTAGCGCCTTATTAAGCACTAAATTCTCATTTAAATGCCTAGTACTCCAATTGGTTTTGTTCTAAGCTCCTAGCAATTCTCATTGACATAGAAACCAAAACACAAACACTTTGGTGTGCACTACTATTAATTAAGAACAAAATTGAATTAACTCAATTCTCATATGTTTCCAACTCAATCAAAGAAGTAAATTTCAAGTAGCAAACTACCAAGGCTCAAAGATCATACAATTAGAGAGTTTAATCATCTAAATCAACACAGTCAAGATATAACATGAGTCAATATAAAAATCAATATATAACTTCAATCACCCAAAGTATAGGAGTGATTAGCCTATGGCTAATTGCATGAAAATTATCACAAATAACAAGAAATCAATCAACATACTATGAATTGAAAGAAAATTGGAAAAATCTCACCAAATGGAAAGAAATTTGCAATAATTGAAAAACTTTAATCCACAAGCTTTAATGAAATCTTCAACAATTCTTAAAATTGAACCATAGAAATGTAGAGAATCTAATAGATAGTCTATCTCTTGCAATTGATTAAAAATCTAATGGAGAATCTAAGAGTAATTTGAAGAAATGAAGAAGAAAAATGAAGAACAATCTAGAAAGATGATTTTAGTAACTTCTCTAATCTAATCATAATCTAATCTATCTAAAAGTATGATGAAGTAATGTTAAGTATTCCTAAAATCTGAGGAAAAGGAATATTTATAGGTGCCTTGGACGAAAATTGCCAAAAAGTCCCTGAAAATAGCAAAAATCACATTTTTTGCCCAGTTTAGTACATACACCCACCATTGGTTTTTACACCCGCTTGACCAGAGCGTTCAGCACTCGACCAAGATGGTCGAGCGGCACTGATTTTTACTTACAAAGCCATTTTCGCTTGAGCAAAGAAGAACCGGCCATCGAGCAAACTTGTTTTCCTCATATCTTGAGCTCTAGAACTCCGATTGACTCGATTCTTTTTGCGTTGCGATCCTCTCTTCAAGCTCTTTCATATGGTACATAATTTATACCATTTGGATTGATTTAATAAATCTGAAATTTATCAAACTTGCTCGTTTTTCCACTTTTTGCCTCATTTTTCCTATAACTTCACAATTCTTTGCAAAATAAATTAATAACAATTATATAGCAATTAGTATCATCAATGCAATAAAAAAAAACCAAAAATCATATCAAAATGAGTATAAATTGACACAAATATGACCCTAATTAAAATCGTTCCAAAAAAAAAATCTGACAGGTGCTATCTTTGTTGTGAAAAAACAACATTTTGCAAAATATTATCCTCATAAGAGAATAAAGCAACAAAGAAACCTCACAAGTCTTATGCTTAAATGAAAAAGACGTTCGTGATGCTGACGTAAAATCTCTGTTCTTAGAACAAGATTCACGATTCAGACACAACTTCTGCCATATTAATTCATCGGAAGAAGAAAGTTCATCAGATGAGAGTATCCCTACGCTCTTGGAAGATCCATCGTTAAGCTCCAACATGGCTCATGTGGTAAGTTCTTCACCTCATCTTGAGATAAAGATACTCTAGTCTAAATATGCTAGACTCATTAGGGCAATTGGTGTGTTAGACACAGGAGCAAGAAGGACCGTGTTGAATATGGACATTCTTCCAGAAGAAGCACGAGAGACAAACCATAAATATTTCTATGCAGTAGATGACCAGACGTTCCATACTTCTTTAGTGTCACAACCTGTTGATATCCAAATATTCCTGATCACATCATCTGTAAAGGTCATAGAAAGCAAACTCCATGGTTATTATCTACTTATGGAATTTGACCTTATCTACAAAGCTAAAAGACACCAAGTTTTTGCAAGAGGTGTCAAATTCAAAATGAAATTTTTATCATACACTCTTATCTAGAAGCTGTTCTCATTACAAGAAGGTCCAGGAGATTATCAATGTATACTCAACAAGATGTCAATTCTACAAAGACGTCTCATCCTAAAATAACTCCTGAAGAACTTATTTTAGCCAATCAAGAATGTGGTCAGCTGCTCAACCTTGGACTCATCGAAGCTAACTAAATTGAACTTGTCCATCTTTTACGTCAACAAAAGATCTGAACAGATACAAAAAAAGAGATTAATCATTGATTAGTCATTGATTTCTCATTACCCCGTACTCAGATATTATTAGCCCATTTGACTAAAGCCCATCTTTTTTTTCAAATTTTATTTAAAATTTAATTTTTAACAATTGGGAGTCCATTTGAAAGATAGATGCAAAACAATCTTTTGCATCCCAACAAATTGTATTACCCTTTGGGCTTAAAGTTGCACCATCACTTTTCCGAAGAGTAATGACTCAAATATTTGAGCCCATTGTACATAGTACATTGGCCTATATCGATAACATTCCTTTATACTCTCAGTTCGAAAAGGATCATATGATCAATTATTCTCTCATTTTGTAAGCCTTGTTCAAAAGCTTGGCATTATACTATCAGAGAAGAAGAGTATTATTAATCAACACAGCATCGAGTTCTTAGGAATGAAGATTTCAAAAGAAGAATATGAACTAGGTCCTCACATCTCTCAAGAGCAATTGAAGTTTCAAGACTAACAGATAACGATCAAAGAATCACAGTATTTTCTTGAAAACGTCAACTATCTCAAGGAGTTTATACCAAACCGTTCTAGTTATACCACCAAGCTCTCAAAGATAATGAAGAAGAATCCCCCTCCATAGAGCAGTTCCCAAACCAATGCAGTCAAACACCTAAAGGAAATTTGTCAGAAGCTTTCTCTGTTGCATATTCCATCCAATGGACAACGTATCCTTCAGAAAAATGCAAGTAATGAATCCTGGGGAGCAATACTTCTTGAGAAGATTGACAAGATCTATCATTACTGCAGTCATGGTAGTGGTCAATTCAAAGACTAAGAGAAACACTATTAGGTAGTTGATTGGTGTGAAAATTGCTTGAAATTACTGTATCTAAATTGCTTATTTCGATAAGATTTCATGCATTATTTATACTAATTTGATTATTTGAACTTAATTGCTAAGAAAAGGAAGTATTTTAATATTTTGCAGGAAATTGTGATCACATGGAGCAAGGTACATCCTTGTTGGTAAGATTCTCAGCCCGTAACCTCTACTCTGTAATTAGGAAGGAGGGTAATTGGGCCAGCTTCTCTTTCATTTGTTGAGGCCCAGTTAGAAAATAATTATTTTTATGGCCCATTTGCGTGACTATTTAAAAGGGAGAAACGAGAGAAACAAGGGGAGGTTTTTAGTTTTATTATTTCAGATTAGGCAGTAGGTTTAGGTTTTAATTTTTTTCAGAACATCAGTAGATTATGATTTCCTTTATTCACGTAAACAATTTCTTCGTTCATTATTATTTCTTAATTAGGGTTTAATGATTTTCTTTTTCTTGTTTTATTTAATATCTGTTATGATTGCTTTTAGTATAATGAAATAGATCCCTGTTACTTTGAATATGTGAAACTAGGAGAAATCCTATTCGTGGTAGGAATATAGATGTGTTGTGAATTTTAATTCCGTTTTTATATTTTAAGGTTGTGTTTTGTTGAGTAAAAATTGCATGCAATATTCTTTAAGCTTGATTATGTGTATTTAATTCATGCCTACGACAATTGAGTGGATTGAATATCATATGAAAAGTATGGGTGAGTATGTGGATTTTGAATCAAATTTGTGCTTAGATGTCCGACCAAGAGTCTAGGTGCTTAGATTAACCGGTCTTGAACACTGTTGTCTATGATAGTGAGAGACGAATAAATTAGACTTAGTACCCATGTTGGAATGAAATAATTAATTCACCACTCTAGGAGATTTAATTTGTCTTGAGGACTCAAATGAGGGCTCTAGAGGGACTCAACCTGATGGGAAGATGATAGACAACAAGGTAGTTATTTTGTCTAGAAAATAATTGCATATAATAGTGGTGACTCTATATAAGTGAATTAAAATACATAGCGTGTTTGTTGAACATCCTACGAATAGAGGGATGCCTAGTAAATCATATTCGGAGAATACCATCTCACCTTTGCACTTGCATAGTTTTTAGGGTGTGTTTATTTCTTTTATTTTTTTATTTTATTAAGTGCCTATTAGAATTTTGGAAACTCCATTTGCAATTTAAATTCTTAGTTAGATTTTTATTTCTTTTTAATTCAACAATTAACAAACAATTCACTCCTAGTTTTACCTCCTGTGGGTTCGATACTACTTGTCCCTATACTTGCTCATACTACACGATCCATTCCTCTTGAGGGTTTGAAATTTGTTAATTTGCAAAATATTAGAACAAGTCAGTAGTCTAAAAGAAATCCTAAATATCAAATATGGCATCAAGAAATTTGAATTCCATCTGGTGGGTTATCAGTTCATTGTCCAGCTCGACAATACTTCATTCGCGATAATCATGGATTTGAAGAATTAAGTGTTTCAGAAAAACAACTTCTCAAATTGAAAGGCTGGTTCTCAAAATATCAGTTTGAAGTCCAGCATATTAAAGAGAAGTCAAATGTCGTTCCACACTATCTTTCAAGGAAGCCTCAAGTATATCTAATCTCTTCAAAACAAATTCTTCCTGTTATGCTAATGGCAGGAAAAAGAAAGAATATTCCTTCTATAGAGATATTCTCAAATCTTCATGAACATCTTATCCATCCTGTTGACAAGGCGAACTACCTGAGGATAATCACGAAATTATCCCAAGGCTAAGAAGGTCTCCTGCTTGTGTAAGAGCCAAGTCGCCAGCCCTGACCAAGGTCAACACGAAGGAGCTCGCCGAGGTGGGCAAGGACCTCGCCCAAGCTCCCAGCAGGCCGAGGTCGAAGGCCAGAGGTATCGGAAGAGAAGGAGAGTACGGGCGAACTACCCCTCTCGAGAGGGAGCTCGCCCCTGTCCAAAGGGGGTCTCGCCGAGGTCCGTCGTTGCATAACCCCAGAAAATGCACAAGGCAAAAGAGCTCGCCGGGTAGCTCGCCATGCCCGAGAACTCAACCGGCAAGTGTATAGATAGGATATGTACATGTAGTAGGACAGGGCATTGTAAAGGAAGCATTGTGAGAGATCAAGGCGAGGGCTACGAACCCTCATCAACACCGGAGGCCAAATAGGCCCGTAAGGTGCTACCTCACACTCGCACACCTATAAATAAGACCTCTCTTGTACTATTCAAAACAATTCCAATCATAATACACATTTACTTCCTCTCTCTAAACTCTCTACTTTCTCTCTCTATATTATCCATCTAAGAACAATTCTTAGATTATTGTTTGATAGGATTAATATGTTATAAAGCCACATAAACAAACATCCTTAGTAAATTCTATCAACAATTTGGCGTTAGAAGGAGGGCGCGTTGAACCAAAAATTTGAGAGTGAGAGATTAGGATTTCTTTGAAGATTTGAAGATTTGAAGGTGTTCTTGACAAAGCTCAAGAACACTTGAAGATATACACACATTTTCATTCCTCGAACAAAAACTTGGATTTTCGGGTAAAAACCCCGATTTCCAGATTTACAAATTCTGCCCAAAAAGGTTTTCAAATGCACACGTGTACGCGAATAAACCAAATTTTGGATAATTCGTCGCACGTAACGCTAGACGAAAACCTGCAAAAATCACCCTGGCCGGAGACCACGACCTTGGCGACCTTCGGCGAGCTACCCTCTCCAAAACCCCAAAATGCCTAAGGAACAAACCTCGGCGAACACCTGGAGGTGGAAGGAGGGCAACCAGGACCAGGCCAAAGTGGAGACGTTGCGCCGAGCTCCTCAGAAGAATGCTGCTCCGCGACCTCCGCGAGTTGTGGTGACTAAGGGACCTCGTCAACGACCCTGGCGAGCTCCAACGCACAATTGCAACCTTGCAAAGGTTGCAACAAAGACAGCTTGATGAGCTCGCTCTGGTACCTCGGCGAGCTCCAGCCACCGAGGCCAGGGAACAGACCAGACCGACCCAGGGTCACTATAGCGACCTCCACACCGAACAGGAGGTGAGCTCCGCACAAGCCCGCCAACACCGGGAGTACACCGGGAAGGTCAAGGTGGTGGAGGAGCCAGCTACGCACGCTGGGCGAGCTTCGGCCTACACCGAGGCATCCGGAACCCACCAATCACTGAGGAGGGAGGTCCTCCAAGGCAGGTTGGGCCAAGGTGCGGGGAGAACGAACGCACGGCAGCCCCGGCCGCATCAGATGCAGGAGAGTCGGACCTATAGCCTCATAGGTCCGCACATGATCGATTGCGAAGGCCCGCAGCTGATAGAGTGGGCCCCAACGGTGGATGCCAATTCCGACCCGTCACAGAAGGGTCACTCCAGAGTGAGGCACCCCGAGGACGTGCGTCTACGAGATGCATGACCTTCGAGCAACCTCTGCCGGAGGTAACCCACAATGACGAGCTGACCTCTCTGAAAAAGGCCGTCGAAATGCTACAAGCCCAAGTAGCAGCCAAGTCTGGCGGACCTGACGCCACCACTCTCCCCACATCTCCATTGGCACATGCCATACTCAGAGCACCGGTCCAGAAAAAGGTCCAATTCCCGGTGATGTCTGCATACGAGGGCGAGTCCGACCCGAAGGTCCACTTGGCCAAGTATGCAGACTTTATGATTTCGGTGGGTGCCACCGACTCTACTCAGTGCCAGAACTTCCAGCTGACCCTCAGGGACCGAGCTCACCGCTGGTTCTCATCACTCGCCCCGGGGTCAATCCACTCATTTGGCCAACTATCTTGGGAGTTCTTGGCCCACTTCTCCGGGTTTGGGTCCTACCTTACCCAGAAGCACCGACTCGCCAACATCCATCAAGGTGAAGGCGAGACCGACCAGCAGTATCTGGAGAGGTTCGACAAGATACTACTGGAAGGCGAGCCGGTGAGCAAGTACACCAAAGTCGTCACGGTGATGGCTGGACTCAGAAAGGGGACCGACCTCTGGAAGAAAATGCACCTCGCATGTCCGAACACTTACACCGAATTCCGCCACATGGCGGGAGTGTTCGTGGCTATGCAGGAGGCCTTCCAGAAAGAGGTTGGTGCCTCCGAGGAGAGAAAACCCTACGGGAAGAAGTCCGGGGGCACATACAAAGCTCCCCGGAACTTGAAAGCTTTCGGTGACGGAGACGAGTTCAAGGAGAAGCTCAACCAAGTCCTCACCGTCTCTGTTGACCACGTCTTTACAGCGGTTAAAGACAAAGCTTTGTTGGAAGAGCCAAGGAGAATTCGCCAGGACCGCGCGAAGCTCAACCCCAACAAGTACTGTGCATATCACCAGTCCCCACTTCACCAGTGAATGCCGAGACCTCCTCAAACAGCTATGGAAATTTTATGAGGATGGGAAGCTGGCCGAGTTCGTAAAGAAAGCACCAGCGAAGAGGCCCAGGTTCGAAAGAAGGGAGGCCTCCGATGACGAAGAAGAGGACGCGGGCCAACGCGGACTTCAGAACAGGCGAAGGGCACCTCCCCAACCTCAACAGAACCTGGTGCCCACTCGAGAACTCTTGGTTCTCGAAGAAGAAATTGGAGCTGCCGGAGGTCTCCAGGACGGGGGATCCTCCATTTCCAAAAGAAAGAGGAAGGCCGAAATCCGGGCCGTAAACCAAGTTCAGAAAGGCAGCTCCAACTCCAAGCCCGCCGCACAACCCACTGAAGTGCTGACATTCTCCTCGGTGGACCTGGAGGGGGTACTGATGCCCCACAATGACTCGTTGGTGATAAGCGCCAACATAATGAACGTCCGAGTTCACAGGCTACTTGTGGACACCGACGCCTTCACCAACATACTCTTCAAATCCACCTTAGATGCCTTAGGTAATTTTGAGTCGTACATAGAACCTAGCAATGCTAGGATAGTGGGGTTCGGAGAAGCTGTAATCGTTCCCCTAGGTACTATTAGGTTGAGCGTCCAACTTGTATCGGCCGAGGACCCGGAGCGGAGGTTGACTAGGTTAATAGATTTCCTAGTTGTCGACCAGCAGTCCTCCTACAATGGGTTCCTTGACCGCCCATTTTTCAATGAATTCAAAGCGGCATGTTCAACCTACTACTATTGTGTAAAATTCCCAACTCCGAAAGGTGCCGGGACCATTAAAGGTGACCAGAAAAAGGCCCGAGAGTGTTTACTCCAAATCAAGGATGACCAGGTCAAAAAAGTCGTAACGCAGGTCCAGATCTTTGAAGAAGATGTACAGATTCCGGCAGATGAACCAAACATCCTAGACATGATCTCAACAGAAACCGAGATGATGGAGGTCGGCGATCTGCCGAAAATCGACCAAGTCTTAGAACCTGCACAAGGCACACAACCGGCGCCAATGGAGGGAATAGAGAAAACCCAAAACAACCAAGTGTTGGAACCAGCGCAAGAACAACAACCTGTGCCCATGGAAGTGGTTGATGGGATCCAAGGTGGGAAACCTGCAGGAGGTCAAGAACCAGCACCAATGGATGTTGAACCAACTCCCCGGATCACAGAACCATCCCGAGTTGACGAACCACCGGAGGTGATTACGGTCGAGGAACCTGTCCAAGTTGAAAGCAATACTGATGACCTCGAACCGCGCCTAGGTTATGAACCTGCGCAGATGTCACGGGAGGAGTGGGACGAGTTCATCAGCGACCCAAGGTGGAAGAGTTAAAAGAGAAAAGCCACTCCCATGGAAGAACTGACTGCACTCCCGGTGGATCCGGAAAGAGACTTGGAGCTTTTCATAGGTTCCGAGTTACCTGAACCGTACCGGTCGAGGATGGAGCTGTTTTTGATGTCCAACCTGGACGTGTTTGCCTGATCCCATGAAGACATGACGGGGATCCCATTGGAATATGCATGTCACAGACTCAACATAGATCCGACGAGGAGGCCCGTCCGCCAAAAATGATGGAAATATGGACCAGACAAATACGCAGCTCTAACCGTTGAAGTGGGGAAATTGCTGGACAACAAGCTGATCAAGGAAGCCCTATGTCCGCAGTGGGTCGCGAATCCCATCCTGGTGAAGAAACATAACGGGACGTGGAGGCTCTGCATCGACTTCACGGACCTAAACAAAGCATGTCCGAAGGACAACTTCCCACTACCCCACATTGATCAGCTTATAGATAGCACCGCAGGCCACGAGATGATGACATTCATGGATGCCTTTGCGGGCTATCACCAGATAGCATTGCACCCAGATGACCAGGAACATACGGCGTTCTACACCAACAAAAACATGTATTGTTGGGAAAGGATGCCGTTCGGACTTATCAACGCCGGGGCAACCTACCAAAGGTTGGTGAATAAAATGTTTGACCAACACATCGGTGAATCAATGGAGGTGTACGTGGACGACATAGTTGTCAAGAGTTTGAGAAAGGAGGACCACCTCGACCACCTAAAACAAACCTTCGACATACTGCGCCACTACAACATGAAGTTGAACCCCAAGAAGACCAGTTTCGGCGTAACCTCAGGAAAGTTCCTGGGGTACCTGGTGAGCCAGCGGGGGATCGAGGTCAACCCGACGCAGGTCCAATGCATAATCAAGATGGGCGTACCCGATTCCGTGCAGAAAATCCAAAGGCTGACCGAGTGTATGGCAGCTTTGAACAGATTCATCTCCAGGTCCGGCGATCGAAATCGTCCATTTTTTGAGGCAATCAAGGCAAACACACTCAGGTACAAGGAGGCGGCCAAAGCCAACAAGCTGCACCTTAGAAACCACTTCGTGTGGACGGGCGAATGCCAACGAGCTTTCGAAGACATTCAAGCATACCTGGCAGACACGCAGGTCCTGTCAAAGCCAATACCCGGTGAAAAGCTATAACTCTACCTCGCTGCATCGGAGGTTGCCATTAGCTCCGTCCTGGTCCGAGAAGAGGCGAAAACACACCTACCAGTGTACTACGTAAGCCAAGTCTTACACGAAGCTGAGTTGCGGTATACCCCGACGGAGAAGCTAGCTTATGCACTGGTGAAGAGTGTTAGAAAATTGAGGCCCTACTTCTTCGACCACCTAGTGGAGGTGTTAACAACATTCCCACGGAGGCAAATACTACAACGGCCAAACACTGCAGGACGCTTATTGAAATGGTCACTAGAGGCCAGCCAATAAGGTATAACCTACGCAACCCAAACAGCGATCAAGGGACAAGCACTCACCAATTTCATCGTCGATCTGACTTTCCCGCAAGATCCAACGAGGGGGCGTATAGCTCCGTGGCACCTCTACATAGACGGGTCATCAACCAGCACAGCAGCAGGCACCGGTGTAGTTCTGATCAGCCCGGACAGACAAGTCTTCACCTCCGAGCAACCAACAACGAGGCGGAGTATGAAGCTTTGATAGCCGGACTTAGGTTATCATTAGCTGTGGGGGCAACCAATCTTTAAGTTTTCAGAGATTCCCAGCTAATAATATCCCAAGTTCGGGTGGAGTATGAGGCAAAAGACCAACAGATAATGACCTACCAGAAGATAGCCACACATCTGATCTCGATGTTTACACAGGTTTACATCAATCAGATACCGCGGCTGGAAAACACGCAAGCAGATGCTCTAGCCCGACTAGCTACCAGCAACGGCGAAGCCCAGGTAACGGAGGTTGAAGTCACCAAACTAAAGAACCCCTTGACGTTCGATTATAAAGTAAATCAAACCTCGAGTGGGGGGAAGGAAGATGCTGAAGATTGGTGTATTCCGATCCAAAAATACTTAATGGACGGAACGACCCCCGAAGACACCTGGGAAGCTAGTCGGCTGGTGAAGCAAGCTGCCAGATATACGTTGGTGGATGGCCAACTCTACAAACGTGGATTCTCTCTACCTCTGCTCAAATGCCTATCTAAGAAGCAAGGGTTCGAAGTGTTAGAAGAAATTCACGAAGGAATTTGCGGAAGCCACGCTAGGGGGCAAGCTTTGGCATACAAGACAATCAGACAAGGGTACTACTGGCCCACTCTACGCAAGGACGCCATTAGCTTCGCGAGAAAGTGCCGAAAGTGTCAACTTTTCGCACCTAATATCCACTCCCCAGCCAACCAACTGAAGTCGGTCTTCAGCCCATAGCCCTTTGCAAAATGGGGCATCAACTATTACACTAAGTGGGCTGAAGCCGAAGCACTTACTACCATAACACAGGAAAGGATGATTGGTTTCATATGGAAAAACCTGATCTGCCGGTTCGGACTTCCGCAATTGATCATCACAGATAACGGAAGGCAGTTTGACGGCCAAAAGTTGAGAGACTTCTGCAGTTCATGGAACATCAAGAAGCACTACTCAACTCCATACCATCCACAGTCAAACGGCCAGGTCGAGGCGGTTAACAAAATTCTGAAACACATACTGAAGCTCCGCCTCGAAGATAAGAAAGGAAGCTGGGCAGATGAACTCCCGGAGGTCCTATGGTCTTACAGAACATCATACCAAGCCAGCACCGGAGAGACACCGTTTGCCTTAGCCTTCAGGACCGAAGCGGTAGTACCGGTGGAGGTCCAGAATAAGACCTGGAAGGTGGTGGGATATGACGAAGAAAAGAACGACGAAGCCTTGGCAGTCGAGGAGACCAGAGCTTCGTCGGAAATGAAAAATGCCACCTACAAGCGTAGAGTGGAAAAGTACTACAATTCCCAGGTCCGAGACCGAAGGTTCAAGGTTGGGGATCTAGTACTGAAAAAAAATTAATGGCCCCACCGGGTGTATTTGGATCAAATTGGGAGGGACCGTTCCGGGTCACCGCTGCCTGGGCAAATGACACGTATGACCTCGAAGATGCAGAGGGCAACGCCTCGTCTTACACCAGGAGTACGACGCATTTAAAAAAGTTTTATCAATAGATCGATATTTTATAATAGACTAGCCGAAGGTTCGCATCAGGAGTGTTGATGGCAACCGGTGTAAATTACGCTGCTATATAAAGTGAGGTTTTTCTTGAAAATATATTCAACTCTTCGAAGGTCCGCGAGATATCCAACGCTTCGAAGGTTCACAAAATATTCCAACTGTTCGAAGCTTCGCGATACGCAAGGACCAAGGTCCCAAACGTTATAATCTAAAGGCTCAGAAGGCAAAGGCCAAAGTGCCCAAGGTTAGCGAAGGTGTGCTTCTTAAATGATCGTCAAGCACCTACTGCCATAAGTTAGAAAAATTCGCGAAAAAGACGGAAAACATCTAAGGCAAGGTTCACGAAACCCAATTGCCCAACGTGAATTAAACAAAGTACAACTCGCTGCCCTAAGTGGTTTAAAATGAGCAATTCGCGGCCCTAAGTGGTGTAAGATGAAGAATACATACTACTAAAACAGAGGTACAATTCGTAGTCCAAAGTGACATAAAACGAACGATTCGCTTCTCAAAAGTAGAGTAAGACGAACAGTTGAGTACCCGAAGAATACATATAAACGAGCCAATTAAAATTATAACATAAGCGTAAAAATGTAAGCAAGCAGAGTTAGAACAAAAAGCTCGAATTTCATTCAAAAAATACTTAAGAAATTTTCAAGTAAAAAATATACTTAAAAAATTCCCAAGTATAAGGAGTAGCGCTAGCCACAAAGGTCGGCTAGCTGACCATCTTTGAAATGCAAAAAGTTCCTTCTGGGCGAGCTACACATGCCCGACGAGCTACGACTACTTAAGCAAAAAATAAAGAGTTACAAAAGGAGCTCCTTCTGGGCGAGCTATGGTACGAAAATAAGAAAAAGACTAAGTCCCCGGAGCTACGGGATCTTGAGGAGCAAGAGTGGAGGCGGGGTCGACAAGAACCTCGGCATCGGCAGCGTGGGGGGCAACCTCCACACCAACAACCTGGTTGGTCGGCGGAGAAAGTCGGGGCAAGATCGTAATATCGCCAGTACATCCGCTAGTGTCAAACCCGCCGATGTTGACCATGGCATCCCCGCAGACCTCCTGCATCTGCTCCATGGTGGGCGAAGTTTGACCCTCCTCATTTGCGGCCTCCTCATCCTCAGCGAGGTTCAATTCTGGCACGGGCACAATATTTATGATCTTGAAACGTGCCGGAACGAAATCGAGGGGCACTCCGAGCTCGGGGAGGTCGCCTATGTCGAGCTCCGTCTCATCAGGGAAAGGGACCCTGTCCAGGCAGTCTTTGAAGTCGCCAACAACTGCCTTCATCTCATCGTCGTGGTGAGCTCGCGCCCACCAAATGGCCCGTATGACTTCAGCAAAGCACTGGACAAAGCCCTTGTCTGAGGCCTCCGCTCTCACGGCGACCAAGTCCACCGAGGAGGATGCGTTGTTACAGAGTTCGGCAACCTCATTGACCTTGACCGAAAGCTCCTCCCTTAACTTCGAGCACTCCTCATCGGTGCTCTTGACCAAGCCTCGCTGAAGCTCCAACTCTTTCTTGGTCACGGTATATTGGCCGACCTCGTGGGTGAGCTTCTCGGTGAGCTCCTCCTCCTTGGCCTTCATTTTGGCATCCATATCCTGCTGGATGCCGGTGAGCTGACGTTGGAGGTCGCCGAGTTACTTGAGGGCGCTCTGCTCGGCGGCCAGGGATGCAGCGGCCTTCTCCTCGGTGAGCTTCGCTAATTTTTTGGCCTTATCCACGAACTCCGCCATGGCGATCATTCTCTTGTTCTTTTCTTGGCGGCCTGCTTCCAGTTCGCTCGCCTGGTCAATCACCTTTTGGCTGGCGAGCAGGAGCCCACTTGCATAGTGCATGGAGAGCCGAGCATTTTCGACCAGGTTTTGCTTTTGAATGGAGGCCAGCTGAGGAGTCGACCAGTACCTTGGCACCTCGCTGACAGTGTTCTGAGCGAGTCCGCGAGGTAGATTCTTCATCGAGGTCAAGGACCGCGACCGCTCATAGGAGTGGAGAGCCTCGTGCCTGTCGGGGTAGGCGATGGAAGCATAGCTGCAAGGTTCTAACACTTAGAATATGAGAAAGAAAACAACCTAAATAATACGAGAAAACAAAGGTGAGGGGCGGCGAGCTACTCACTGGACTCTCTCCTGGTCCCAGCCAAGGACCGTGTTGTTGTTCATTTGAACCCCGAAGGGTGACTGAGACGGCGACGGTAACCTCGGCGTGGATGGAAGCGCCAACGGGGCCATTGACTGGGCAGAGCCCCCCTGCCCTGACCTCACCGAAGCTCGCCCTGCTTGATCGGAGTCTTCGTTGCGCAGGCCGATGAACTTGGTCCTCTTACGGTTCTGAGGATCCTCATCGCCCACTCTGGTCCCGTCACCTCTATGGAGACCTCGCTTCCCCACACCTCGTTCAGGTGTAGCGCCACCTCGCCCCCCACCACGGCTGGCCTTGGTGACCTCGGCAACCTTCGTCTTTACAGGGGCCTTGGTTTGCCCCTTCTGGTTCCCAGACCCAGCTACCTCGCCCTTTTTCTGGGCGAGCTCAGCTTTTTTACTCGCGTCCAGTGCGAGTAGTGAAGGCGGGGCGAGCTTATTAGAGCGAGGTGAACCCATCGCAAATCGGCGAGCTACCTTCTGATAAGCGTCCAGGATCTCAACGGTCGGGAAGACAACCCTGCTACCATCTGCAAAAATAAAGAAGAAGTGTTAGTATAGTGGGCAGGTGGGCGAGCTACAAAAGGTTGTGAACCTGGGAGCTCAGGACCTTCAACCGTAAGGTAGTGAGGCAAGGTGTGAAGTCCGACAAGCCTGAGGCAATCATGCTGAGTCAGGTGGGCAGTCTCCCGATCTTCCTGGCTCCTCAGATAGCAGATGGCTCGCACCACATCGAACTCGAGGGACGTCTCGGGTTTGCCGCGACTAGATTTATGGTGCTTCAAACCTGCAAAAGGAAAGGAATTAGATTAGTAAATCTAATTCAACCCACACACACCAAGTAGGCGACCTACAGCTGGCCTCCCCATATTCATCCGGGGTCGGGATTCGCTCTTCTCTCCCGGAATAGTTCGCTGAAGCTCGCCAGTCTCCACCCATGAAGACGAACTGTTGTTTCCAGTCGCGGACTTTGTTCGGAAGGATCACCAGAAACTTCTCCCCCGGGCGAGCTTTGAGGTAATAATACCCCTTGCCACCCTTTACTTGCTTAGTCACAGCGAGGAGCTCACTGATCTCGGCGGTAGTCAGTCGATTTTCATACCCCTCCAATCCAAAAACCGCCAAAGCCGCCAACAAGCTGCTCCAAACGTTGGGAGTGAGCTGAGTGATCGCGAGGTTATTATGAAGCAGGACCGGCCGATGATCGGATGCAGAGGCAGCGTAAGCCCGGCCTCGAGGGTGTGGACATTAATAGCTGTCAACCCCACCGGGGGCACGTTGACTCGCTCTTCCTTTCCCGGGGCATACAAGAAGATGTCAAGAGGGATCCTATACTTCTCGCGGAGATGAGGGAGCTGGTACTCGTTCATGATGCTTGCAACATCACTTGCTCTGTAATCAGATTTGTTGGCCGAATCCTGATAAGCTCGCCCAGGAAGTTCGAAGCTCGCCCCGTGCTGGGCGACATACTCATCCCAATCGAAAGAGTGAATGACCTCGGCAGAGACCTGGTGCTCGATCAACTAAGGCTCCAGAAAACCAATGGAGCGGAACCACTCAACCGCAACTTCTTCGAGGTCGCCACCTTGTTCTTCCACCTCGGCGATCTCCTCGCTGGCCTCGACCGCCTCTACTTCCTCCTCAGCGGTGGCCTCATTTCCAGTGGCCTTCCTCTCATCGGGGGCGACCCCCTCCTTGTCGCCCAGTAGGTCGCGAGCGACGGAGCTTGTGGCTTCCACATCCAAATTAGAGCGAACCTCGTTGGGCAGCTCGCCATGTGATGGGCTAGCTACCGAATTGGCCTCGGATCCGGACTCAACGATGATAGGGGTCATTTGCGGAATCGGTCTGCTATCGGTCCTGGGTCATTTTCTGGGATTACGGTTCGAGATGGTTTCACTTGAGGACTGTGTCGACATGGTCTAGGCGAGGTCCAAAAAGGTCCAAAGCGGTCCAAAATTCTTAACCGCCTGAGTCACGGTACGGTGGTGATCAGAAAAGCTCGAAAAGTCACTGTAAATGGTGAAAAATTCCGAAGACTCGAAGGAATCGGAAAAAGAACAAAGAAAATCTGCAAAAGAAAGAAGAAAAGCTGAAAGGAACCGGGTTCTACCTCAAAGAGCCTTCGAAAATCCACCGGATGCAAGAAAACGCGATCGCCGGGAAAAGCTTTGGAGGTTCGAAAGTGGAAAAGTGAAGAATGAACTCACCTCCGCCTATATATATACGTCGGGGCAAGGTCGAATATTCAAGGAGTGCAGGGACCATCCTGCAAAGAATTTGAAAGATGGGCATGATGGGCGCGGGAAATGATGCCTAAAAAGGCGTGCACGATGCCTTGATTCCGGCACCACATCGGGAGCTCGCCCACTAGCTCGGCACCTGCCCAAATATAGTTCGCCCAGGCTCAAGTCCTCATCCGTGGAGGCAAATCAGCTCGTCCACACATTAGATGAGTCATGATGTGTGCGAGCTGGGGGGCAAATGTTGACAAGGCGAACTACCTGAGGATAATCACGAAATTATCCCAAGGCTAAGAAGGTCGCCCGCCTGTGTAAGAGCTAAGTCGCCAGCCCTGACCAAGGTCAACACGAAGGAGCTCGCCGAGGTGGGCAAGGACCTCGCCCAAGCTCCCAGCAGGCCGAGGTCGAAGGCCAGAGGTATCGGAAGAGAAGGAGAGTATGGGCGAACTACCCCTCTCGAGAGGGAGCTCGCCCCTGTCCAAAGGGGGTCTCGCCGAGGTCCGTCGTTACATAACCCCCAGAAAACGCACAAGGCAAAAGAGCTCTGCGGGTAGCTCACCAAGCCCGAGAACTCAACCGGCAAGTGTATAGATAGGATATGTACATGTAGTAGGACAGGGCATTGTAAATGAAGCATTGTGAGGGATCAAGACGAGGGTTACGAACCCTCGTCAACACCGGAGGCCAAATAGGCCCGTAAGGTGCTACCTCACACTCGCACACCTATAAATAAGGCATCTCTTGTACTATTCAAAACAATTCCAATCATAATACACATTTTACTTCCTCTCTCTAAACTCTCTACTTTCTCTCTCTATATTATCCATCTAAGAACAATTCTTAGATTATTGTTTGATAGGATTAATATGTTATAAAGTCACATAAACAAACATTCTTAGTAAATTCTATCAACACATCCCACGTATGATTTTCCCCCATCTGTTGGATCTCTTTAACAGTCAAGGAGGTACGCATGTTCGCCCTTGCCATTATGTTCAAGTATCTCTCCGGACATGTTTCAGAAAACCATCTTCCTCATGAAGAAGCCTACTCCAACTTCCAAAATAAATTTTTCTTGGTTATCTTATCAGTTCAATATAATACTGCACTTGCTGAAGATAGTCTATGGTACTTCAAGTGTCTCTTTGTTCTATACTTCCATACTATGAAGTTAGCCATTGAAGGAATGATCAGTTTCTTCATCAACATTGAGAATGATACTACTCTTCAATGGGTATATCTTTTATGGCATACCACTCTAGAAGAATAGATAAATTTTCTTCAGCGAGAATATTGTGAAGCAAAAAGTCTTGCAGACCCCCATGTCGTCATCCTATGTGAAGTCTATATTCAGACATCATGCAAGGAATTTCTCTCCCTTTGCCACTATACTACAAGTGGAAACGACGAGTGGACCGCTAAAAACTAAAAGTCTAAAATGCACGAACCATCCCTCCAGCTATGCCTTGCTAACAAAGTCAAGAAACCGATGGATCCTCTAATGCGCGCATCACTAATTATCTTCCAATAAAGATAAACCAAGAGAGGTTGCCAGTACAAGTCACACCAATCCAAAAAATTCTAGTGCTGAGTGTGATGCTGAATTTTATCCGACTAAATTTTAACCTCCAGGCAAAGCTTAAGAGAAGAGAGAATCTATTTGTAAAATATATAATACAAGTGTGATTGAAGTGTACCTGAATAAAGTGACATGTCACAACTGTAATAGAAACGTGTTATGCTAGTAGACACTTGTGTGATGTTTTCATTCCTGTAATAGGATGTGTCTAACTAGTAAACACTTATTTATCGTAATTCACATCTAAGACAAGCTGCTCAACGAATCGAACTATCCAAAAGGCACGTGTTGCAGCCTTATTGAAGATAATGGACGGTGAGATTTATCTTCTTATATCTCATAGGTCAGCAATGATATCATGAAACTCGTCCTCAAGATAACATGAATGTGCATGAAGGCTATTTCAGCCTTATTAGACAATATTAGCTATAATTTATTTTTTTAGTAAATTTTACTATTTTTTATAAACTTTACCTAAATTAGGCCAAGATAAAGATAAGAAATTATCTTATTAGACATTTAAGATAGAAGATGCTCGGATAAGAGAGTTACATAACGACGAAGACATGTGAAAGAACCTATAAGACTCTCGAAAATGACTCTGCAGAGTCCTATTGTGCTATAAATAGAGGACTCGTCCTTAATTCTAATCCAAGTTGAAACATTTTAATCCCCTATGAACAAATGTTCCCTTTTTTTCATACTTATATTCTAAGTTACTTTGATCTTCTCTACCATCTCAAAATTAGGATAGTAGGCGCATAGCACTACTCTCTCCCCTATCATATGAAATAACCTGATTTTTGTGTAACAATCTTTCTATGCACACAGTTCACTGGTAAGGTATAAAATCAATGCGTCTCAACCTTAATCTCAATCTCAATACTCACCTGGATAAGGTGACCGCTTAGAGAATGAATTTGAAGGTGTGATCGATGCTGGCGTGCGTATACCCTCTTCCAAGATTGTCCATATAGGTGTGGCAGAATGAATCCATCCTTTAATTGTGCGTACCATGTGCACAGAATACTGTAACACATCAATTATGCTATTTCATATGATAGGAGAGAGAGTAGGACTATAAGCCTACTATCCTAACTTTGAGATGGAAGAGAAGATCGAAGTAACTTAGAAGATCATATGTATATGGAAAAGAGAACTTTTATTCATAGGAGATTGAAATATTTTAACTTGAATTACAACTGAAGACTAGTCCTTTGTTTATAATACAATAGGAGTCTAAAGAGTCATCTCCGAGAGTCTTCTAGATTCTTTTATGTGCCTTCATCTCGTGTCGACATGTGATTCTCTCACCCGAACATTCTCTATCTTAAATGCCAAATAAAACAACTTCTTATCTTATCTTGGCCTAATCTAGACAAAATTTAATAAAAATAGTAAATTGTAGATAATATTGCCTAAAAAGACTGAAATAGCCTTCATGTACATTCATGTAACTCCTTGGCTTGAGGACGAGTTTCATGAACTCTTGATCTCTGAAATAAGAGGAGAAATCTTACCCCCTTTGTCTCCCATAAGGCTGCGACATCTGTCTTCTGGATAGTTCAATCCATCGAGCAGCTTGTCTTAGATGCGAATTACAACAAACAAGTGTCTACTAGTTAGCCACGTCCTATTACAGTAATAAAAACATTGCACAAGTCCACTAGTTGAACACGTTCCTATTACAGTTGTGAAACATGTCACTTTATTTAGGCACACTTCAAGAAAATTTGCATTACATATTTTACATATAGATCCTATCTTCTCCTTAGCTTTGTCTGGAAGCCAAAGCTTAACCGGATCATACTCAGAATTATACTCAGCACTGAAACCTTCTGGATTGGCTTCACTTATATTGATCACTTCTCTTGGCTTATCATCATTGAAGATAAGTAGTGATGTGTGCACCAGAAAATCCACTGATTCCTTAACTTTGTTAGCAAGGCATAGCTGATGGATAGTTCGTGCATTTCACAGCTCTTATCTTTTAGCAGTCCATCATTATTTTCCACTTTGTAGTAAAATAGTAGAGGGAGAGAACTTCCTTGCATGATGTCTGAATACGGCTTATAGCATAGGATGACAACATGGGAGTCTACAAGATTTTCTGCTTCACAATATTCTCGCTGAAGAAAACTTATCCATTCTTATAGAGTGGAATACCATGAAAGATATTCCCATTGAAGAGTAGTACCATTCTCAGAGTTGACAAAAAAACTTATCATTCCTTCAACGGCTAACTCCATAGCATGAGATATAGAACAGAGAGACACCAGAAGTACCATAAACCATAAACTGTCTTCAATGAGTGCAATATTATAATGAACTAAAGATAACTATGAAAGGCTTTTGAAAGTTGAAGTAGGCGCCTTCATGAGGAAGATGGTTCTCTGAAACATATATAGAGAAATACTTGAACACATTGGCAGTGGGGAACTAGCGTATCTCCTTGACTGTTGAGAGAGATCCAG
Organism: Prunella vulgaris; assembly: GCA_026898435.1. Lineage (NCBI taxonomy): Eukaryota > Viridiplantae > Streptophyta > Magnoliopsida > Lamiales > Lamiaceae > Prunella > Prunella vulgaris. The sequence goes on along the minus strand of JAPKLY010002101.1, from coordinate 9,038 downwards.
CAAATGGAGATAATCATACTTCGGATGGATAAGATGCTCAAAAAGATCTGGAAATCTCTCTGTAGGAGGAACATTCTTTCTTTTCATGTCATTAGGATAACAGGAAGAACTTGCTTCGAAGAGATTAGATATACTTGAGACTTCCTTGAGAGATAGTCTGGAATGACATTTGATTTTCCTTTAATATGCTAGACTTCAATTTGATATTTTGAAAAGCAATCTTTCAGTCTGAGAAGTTATTTTTTTGGAACACCTTTATTCTTCACCTCCATCGCCGGGAATGAAGTAATTTCGAGCTGAACAATAAACTAATGACCCACTAGATGAAATTCAAACTTCTTGGTACCATATTTGACAGCTAAGATCTTCTTGTAGATTGCATGGTAGTTCTTCTCTGACCACTAGCAATAACCGTAGTAATGGTAGACTTGTCAATCTTCTCAAGAAGTATAGCTCCCTAGAATTCATCACTTGCATCAATCTGAAGAATACATTGTTCATTTGATTAAATATACAACAGAGACAGCTTTTGACAAATTTCCTTTAGGTGTTTAATTGCATTGATTGGAAACTGCTCCATGAAGGGGGGTTCTTCTTCAACATTTTCGAGAGTTTGCCGATATGACTAGAACAACTTGGTATAAACTTTTTGAGATAATTGATAATTTCAAAAAACTGCTAACTTTTTTTTACCATCATCTGTTCGTCTTGAAATTTCAGTAGCTCTTGAGAGATGTGAGTACCTTGTTCATATTCTCCTTTTGAAATTTTCATTCCTAAGAACTCGATGCTTTGTTGACCAATAATACTCTTCTTCTTTGATAGCATAATGCCAAACTTTTGATTAAGTCTTACAAAATGAGAGAGTAATTGATCATGATCCTTTCTAGACTTAAAGTATAGAAGAATGTCATCAATATAGACCAGTGTTATGCATAATGAGCTCAAGCTTTTGGGTCATGGCTTTTAAAAAAATAATGGTGCAACTTTAAGCCCAAAGAGTAACACGATCCATTGGTATGGGTTATTTTGTATCTATCTTTTGGATGGACTCCCAATTGCCAAAAATTTAAATTTAAATCAAATTCAGAAAAATTCAGACTTCAAATAAATAGGCTAATAACATCTGAGTACATGATAATGAAAATTTATCATCTTGAAGAAAATGATTAAGAGATTCGTAATCAATGACTAACCTTTTTTCCCCGTATCTATACAAATCTTTTGTTGACGTAGATAACTGAACAAGCCGAATATGACTTAGTAGCATTAATGAGTCCAAGGTTGAGCAGCTGACCACATTCTTGCTTGACTAGAGTAAGTTCTTCAGAAGTCATTCCAGGATGAGACGCCTTGATAGCATTGTCACTTCATTCATCTTAAAAGGTAGCATAGTGGAAATGGATGGGAGGAATATGACTGAGAATCAACATCCTTTCAAGTTGTCGAGGATACATTAATAATCTCCTGGACCTTCTTGTATTGAGAACAGCTTCTGATAGAAATGTATGACAAGAACTTCATCTTGAATTTAACTTCTGCAAGAATCTACACTATGTTAACTCTGTAAATAAGATCAAACACCAAGAATAGATCATGACCATGGAGTTTAATTTCTATGGCCTTTATGCAGATGATGCAATAAGAAAATATCTAGATACCAATAGGTTACTTTGACACCAACCAAGAAAATATGGAACGTCTGACCATCAACTGCAAAAATTTATTCATGGTGTGACTTTCATGCTTCATCAAGAAGGACATCTGGATTCAACATGGTCTTTCTTATTCCTATGTATAACACTCCTATTGCCTTAATAGATTTGACATATTTGGACTGGAGTACCTTTATCGCAAGATGAGGTGAAAAAATTACTTTAATGAGCCATGATAGGAACTTAAGGATGAACCTTCCATGAGCTTAGAGATACTCTCATTTGATGAACTATCTTCTTCAGATGAATCAACTATGGCAAGCTGTGTCTGGATCTTGTACATCCTATTCTGAAAACAGAGATTCTACATCAATAGAAATGACCAAATAAGAACTTAAATTGGTCAAACAAGAGTGCATTCAAATACTTAGCTTTAAACTCATTGAATTTACTAAATTAAGCAGGACATATCCAGAATTTTATGTCAACAAAAAAGTTGAGCAAAAAAGGAAAAAGAAAAAAATAATCATTGATTACAAACCTCTATTTTTCCAAGATGATGAATTTTCTTTATCATGTACCTAATTTTATTTGCTCTTCTTTTTAAAGCTCAAGCTTTCTCTAAGTTTAATAATTTGAAGTCAAGTATTTGATTGACAACTGGGTGTTCATCCAAAAGACAAATACAAAACTGTCTTTTGAACACATTATACACAACACACTGGTATGTATATATAATATCCTTTTATACTCTTAGACTCAAAAAGATCATGAACAATTACTCTCATATGAACCTTACTAAAAATATGAAGTGATGTTATCAGAAAAAAAGAGCATCATTGATCATTAGAGCATCAATTTTTTAGGTATAACTCTTGATCTCTTAATCCCGTCAAGAAAGAAGAAAATTTTGAAGTCTACGATAAAAGCAGCTCTAAAGTAGAAGGGAAGAAGCCAGCTGACACCTTGATGGCCTCAACATCAAGGTATGACTTTCCTGTTTACATTACAAGATAGGAAAATATATCCAGTGTTGGTCCCAAAGGCAGTTTTTGAGGTAGAAACACTAAGTCAAGTCTAGAAGGGGGGGGCGGGGGTTGAATAGACTTGACAGGTTCCAAAAACTTTTTCGTTTTAAGCCTTTTATAAAAATCAGAAAACCACCTAAAAGGTCGTCTGGTTTTGAAAAAGGTGCGCTGTGAACTTATTGTGCGGAAACGTTGTAGAGTTGAAAAACCTTTTAGTGAGTTTAGTGCGCAAATAAGAACAGAAAATGAAAGAACACGAGACACAAGGATTTATAGTGGTTCGGACCAGAATGTCCTACTCCACTCTCCACAATCCAATAGGACTTATGGGGCTCTCCACTAGCTTACTCACTCACTGAGAGTCAAGCTCTCTCACAATCAGTCAACTGCTTTAGTGGCAATCAACTTAAGAAAAACTTCTACAAAGCTTTACAATGGATAGATATGAGTGTAGGGTGTTTTGAGTACGAGTAAGAAATTTGACAGAGTTTCGGCAAGTCTAATCATGTGATGATCCGTACTTGATTTCTTCACTAGTACTCCTATTTATAGGGTTAGATCATATAGCCGTTAGAGTTGACTAATGATTTGAATCCCTATAAATTAGGATGCAATCAATCAGCGAGATTGATTAATCCGTCTTCATGATTCCCGGAAATATCTTCAGGATCCCCAATCAATCAAGTTTGTCCCCTTGATTGATTAGTCTTCTATTCTGGAAATCTTCTAATAGTTGCAAGTCAACCCTTGATGGATTCCGTAAATCCTGGGTGGAGCAAAAGACTGCTTCAGCTGATTTGTCGCCTCAGCTGGTATACCAGACTCTGCTGATATGTGGACCTCTGCTGATTCAGAAGACTTTATTTTCTCTTCACAAGTCTTCAAGAATCATGTTCTGATCAGATTGATCCTCTGTTGGTGTCACGGACCTCTGTTGGTGTCTCGGTCCTCATCTGATCTGAGTCCTAGTCTTGTTTGCAACATGCTCTTCAGCTGGTCTTCTGACCTCAGCTGATAAAAAACTCTTCTGATGTACATCTCCAAACTAAATTTGATGTCAGCTGCACATATCTTCTGTCTTGTGGAATCTGTTAAGTCTTTCAACGTCTTAGCTGATCTTCTTTCCTATGAATATTCTGGATCTTCTAGGCAGCAGGGTCTGTTCCCCCTTACAAGATACTTATCTAATCCTAGACCATTCATCAGCTGACTAACATGTTCAGCTGGTCCTATTACATGCTGAGTTTGTTTATATCATCAAAACATCTAACAAAAAAATATCCTAACAAATTCCCCCTTTTTGATGATATCAAAACCAACTCAGCTGATCTCAAAAGATAAGCAAATAAAAGATCAACACCATAGGACAGAAAAGAAGATCTTTATCTAAGATCCCTTAGACAGAAGTTAAAGGCAGCTGACAACAAGCAGTTGTCTGGAAATGTAGATATATCATTTAACATAAAAGAAGAGTACAAGTACACAAGATCCCTACCCTCAGCTGGACTATTACATCAGGGATCTTCTGTTTGCAGTTGGAACTTGCATCCAATCGAGGAATCTCTTCTCTATTGCCTTCAGAGCGGGGACAGACCTATCAGGAAGGGTTGGAAGGAAGCGAGTCACCATGTCCATCCAGATCTTCTGAATTTCTTTCCAGTTGGGCTTTCCACTGTTATCTGCTGGTGTGGGAAAGTATTCCAGTTCTGGCAAGTCTGGTTGGGCATGAGCTTTGATCAAGGTCTCAGTGATGAACTTTGAGAAATCTGGATAAAACTCCTTCAGCCAATCTCTGAATTCAACATTCTTTACTCTTTCTCCTCTAGTATCCTCTCCTCTAAGGACATAGAAGTGAATAAACGTTCTTGCCTATATTATCCTCCAGAGACCAACTTGCTCAGCTGTTATGTCTTTGCAAAACATTTCAATAGGAGCATCAACCAGAGGTTCATTGGGATCTGGTACAAACCTTGCATCCTTCTGCCTCCTTCTCTGAGGCCTTCCTTCTTCATCCTCCTGAGGTAGCGTCTGTTGAGTTGATCATTCATATCACGCTCATGTCTCTTATTTCTTTCCTCAGGGGTCTCCTTCTCTGCTAGTTGCAGCTCCCTAGCAAGTTTCGCATCAAGTTCAGCATTCATGTCGCGCTTCTGCTTCTCCCTTGCCTCCTCTGCTTTCTCTTCTCTCTGCATGACCTCAACCAATCTTAAGTCTTTCAGCTCCTGCGCTCACTGCAAAGCAAGATTCCGGTCCTTGACATATTCCTCAACATTTTGGACCCTGGCTGATAAGAATCCATTGCTATTCTCCACCAGTGCTTTTAAAGCAGCAACCTCAGCTTGTAAAACAACAATATCAGCTGAGTTCTTCTCTTCCCCCTTTTTGATATCAACAAAAGCAGATGAAGAGGGAATTGAAGATGGAATCTTCTCAGCAGCAGACTTCAGGTCCTGTTGACCTCTCTTGCGCTCTTCAATCTCCTTCTCCAGGGAGATATTGAGCAGTTCAATCTTGGTAGCTTCAGCAGAAAAGGCAGCAGTGGCTTCATCTAGAAACCCTTGGGAAATTATCTCAAATCTTTTTCGAGTAACGAAGAATTCCTGTGATTTGCATACAAATTTTGAGGTTCTGTTGCAACTGATTTCTGTGATCCAGCAAGGTCTGGTGAACATGCTTTTCAATCAGTGAGGGGGCAAGAGTCTTTGCCGCCTTAAGTGTGGCCTTGACTTCACTGATGTGATCATCAAAATATTTTTGTATCTTGATCAGCAAATCAGGAGTCGCCTGATCATCTTCATTAATCTCAAAGTTATCAGCTGGAGCAACAAACTCTGTCTCCACTGTCTCAGGACAGTCTAAGGCAATGCTATCCTTCAGTAGCAGTGCTCTTGCTACTCTCAGCAGACCTTCAGACGAGGTCAGCTCAGACGGGGCCTTAACATCCAAGGCGTCTATCAAAGCATACTCCCAAGTAGTAAAGGTGGCTTCACTCATTTCCTCTACAAGGTTCATGAAAAAGGAAACTGGGCCCTCTCTTGCTCGTCCCTAGACGAGTCCTTCAGCCAATAGATTAAGGTGGGGTGGGTAGTTTAGTAGGTTAGGGATGGAGTAAGAAATATGGGCTAGGGCTGTGACTATCATGCCCCTTTCTATAGAACCCTTTTGGCGAAGGTTTGTGAAAGATGCATGAGGGTCATGATCATCAGGGGAAGTAGGGGGTTCCTGGGATATGGGGTCAGGATTCAGGGTTTGTGGGATAGCTGATGGCTCATCAGAGACAGCCAAATCCTCTGGTTCATTGCCAGCTTGGAATGATGAAGGGGAAGGTTCAGCTGGTTGTGAGGTGGAAGGGTGGTTTGAATGTGGGGTGGGTGAATTGTGAGTAGAGGCTTGGTGAATTGGGGAATGATGTTGTGAATTAGAAGTGTGAAATTGTGTGGGAATGGAAGAGGGTGAGGGATGAGCTGACCTGATAGGCTGAGCATCGACTGGGGAGGCAGCTGGGGATGCCTCCTCTGAAGTGGAAAAATGAACCACTGGAATAGACCATTCTGCTGCAACTGTTGGATCCTCTTCTTCCTCAGCAGTGTGAGGACCAGGGTAGTCCTCAAAATCAGGTGATCCACTTGCTTGCTCTTCATCAGATGGCTCATTAACAAGCATTGTGGATCTGGCAGCAGTGGACCTTTTCTTCAATCTGCTCATAGGAGCAGTGTCAAGCTCTTCCTCGTCTTCTTCTTTGAAGGAAAGCTTCCTTTGAACAGGATCTACGTCCCTCTTGGACTTCTTCTTCTTTGCTGCCCGATCAGCAGATTGCTGAGCTTTTCTCTTCTTCTTTTTCTGCTCTCTAGCAGAAGGGTCCTGAGCAGCAGGAGCAGCTGAAGCAGGTCTAGCAGCTGCTGGAGCATTCTCTGCATCAGAGTCAGGTTTTCCAAGGGTTGTGATATCTATTGCCTGTATGAATTTTGAGCCTGAGTAATCGTAGAAATACTTTTCTTCCCGTTCGTGCTCTGGCATCAGACGACGCAAGATGATGGTGATCTTGGTGGCCATGGAGCACTTGGATTTCAAACCATAGACGTTCTGATCCCCAACTCGTTTTTTAGAGAATCGTTGAGCCTCTTGATTCAACCGATTCCAAACCATTCCAACCCAGTCAGTTTGAATACCATCTAAAATAGAACGAGAAACACTCAATCTGCGTTTGGTAAGTGCATCTAGACTCTGATGTTCTGCCATGGCGACTTTCATGACAATGTCCATCAAGAACCTGTATCTCCATCGGAGCATGTTTTTCTTCAGATCCTTAGTCACATCTCGACAACTCCTTCTAGCCATTCTCTGGAATGTCTCAAGATAGTCATGCTCTTTGTAGGTAAGGGGATCCACTCCACTGGAAGATAAACCAAACCATTCAGCAACATTTGCTTTGGTCAGAGTCAGATCCACTCCATCCACTTTCGAGCGAATAACGTTATCACTGAACTTTACGCGAATCAAGAAATGCATCACGTGAATGTTCAGCGTCTTGTTGTCAGGAGGCACCATGGAAGTGAAGGTCCGAAGATTTAGGGCTTGGATCAAATTTAAAATCTCTCGTGTCTCAGGAAGACGAATAAACTCGAAATCCACGCACATTTCAGCATACATACCTTTGACCATGGCTTTCCAGTTCGTAGTAGCCATAACTGAAAAGAATCAAAGCAAGAAGAAGAGTAGAGAGGAAATAATAGGTAGATATTGTGGAGAGAGGAAAAAGTTCTCACGAAGATGATGAGGGAAATATATATAAGTAATGGGTTAGGAAGATGAGCAGTTTTCCAAAAAGATAGGTAAAAAACTGATCGTTAGATCAAAGTGATCGACATATTGCATCACATAGATCAAGGGCTTAGATTAAAAGACCTTTGAGTTGATTAGAGGTGATACGTAGGTGTCAGGTTTAAAAAGTGTTTTGGGCCGCCCAAAATTCTGCCTTTTTGAAAACGATATGATTAAAACTTTTGAAAAAGTAATTTTGGGCGGTGAGAAATTAATTACTTCTGACACCATTTTTGGAAAATGGTAAATCCCAGATTTTACGAAAATACTAAATCTTTTAATTGATAATTTTCTAAAATAGTTTTAGAAACTAGGGATTTAACCAAGGTTTGAAGAGATTTGAAGAAATTTAAGAAATCCTTTTAAAAGAAATTTTAAGAGAAATAAAAGAGAACTTATCGCTCAGTCGACAAGGGGAGTCAGTTGATAGAGTCCTTTCCAAAATCATCTCTTCTGCTCATCTTAATTGCCTCTCAGCTGACATGGGTCAGAAGAGGAGAAATGATCTTGTCTGATTCTCTTGACTTGTACCTGAAGCATGTTAAGGAAACAAGACAGTATAGAAGACAAGAAAATAAACATAAGACATACCAGATCACCTGACATAGATATCAGCTGATTACCACAGTAGATTCCCCATCAGCTGAGCATCAGCTGAGCATCAACTGAACCACCTCATCTGTCCATATTAAAGAACTGCCTCTCCATCTACCATTCCTAACTCTGCTACTAACTCCCTGAATTTGATCTCAGCTAAAGGCTTAGTAAGAACATCTGCCCTTTGCTTCTCGGTGTGAATCTTCTCCATCCTGATGTCACCCTTTTCAGCATGATCTCTGAGGAAATGATATCTTATGTCCACATGCTTACATTTGGTATGGAGAACAGGATTCTGAGTGATGGAAATTGCACTTGTGCTATCACAGAAGATAGGAATTTCCTCTGTGATCACATGGTAGTCCCTCAGCTGATGTCTGATCCAAAGCAGCTGAGAGCAGCAGCTACCAGCAGCCATGTACTCTGCCTCTGTTGTGGAAGTAGATATTGATGTCTTCTTCTTGGAGAACCATGAAATTAGCTTATTTCCCAAAAACTGACATGTGCCCGAGGTTGATTTCCTATCAATCTTGCACCCTCCATAGTCAGTCTGAGTACCCACTAGTTGAAAGTTGTCATCAGCTGGGTACCAGAGGCCTAGATTGGAAGTACCCTTCAAATACTTCATAATCTTCTTTGCTGCTTCCAAATGAGATTTCTTAGGATTTTCCTGAAATCTTGCGCATACTTCTACTGCAAAGCTGATATCAGGTCTGCTGGCAGTAAGATACAGAAGATAGCCTATAAGACCTCTATAGTGTGTCTGATCTACCTTCTCACCAGCCTCATCTGGATCCATGCTGAAGTTAGCCATCATTGGAATCTTAGCTTCCCTGCTGTTACTGACTCCAAACTTCTCTAACAAGTTCTTGGCATACTTAACTTGACTTATGAATGTTCCATTGGGCATCTGCTTCACTTGCAACCCAAGGAAATA
>JAPKLY010002100.1:0-29400 GCA_026898435.1 Prunella vulgaris | reverse complement strand
TTTATCATTTTTAGGTGTTCTAGAGGTGAGTTTATTCACCATTTTTTAAAATGACTAGTTAGTGGTGAGTGTATTTAGCAGTAGTTTTATTTAACAAAAATGATGGTGCAAATATCCACAGCCTTATGAAATACCTAGTAAAGAGCATGATCAAGAACCATATCGAATGAGTTGCAGTTACTTAGAAGAGGATCACTTTCAAATTCATTGCCATTAGTCCAGTTGTGAATCTCAGATTTGTATCCCTTGAAATTTAGCCTTCACACCCCTTCACAACAAGCTTCACTATCAAGCTTAGGATGGCTGAATCTTGTTTAGGCCCCTTTCAAGCTTTATTGGAGAATTTCTGCTTCTCTGTTGTAATTATATGACAATGTTATACTCATCTTTGTCTCTGTATGGTTGTGTTTTTGTTTGTTTGTGTGTATTTGTTTATTTGAGGCAAAGATTTTGAATGTGGGTTTTTCAGGCGAATTGAGGGAAATAATTCGACAAGAGATGGAGAATAACAGGGATTGTGAATACAAACAGAGGATTAAGTTTCTGATTAGTGATGGAGTGGAGCGATTGAAGCGGCTGGACGAGACACTGGATATGCAAGGTCGTTGATTCCTGTGCTCCACTTCTTTTGTATTGCATCTGAAATCTCATGCATACCTCAAAATAATATACAAACATTTTAGTATTTTCTTCTTCTTTTGATTAACTTTGATGTGTCTCACAATAGGGTTGATGTGCCAAATCTAATACTCCCATGGATGAGATTAAGTTTGCTTCAAATTAGTTATTGTTGTAACAACTCACCAATCTGCATATGAACTAAATAAGCATCAAGCTAGAATAGATTTTTTTCAATCAAAATGACTTCATTACAGAGTTTGTATGTTATAAAACATGTGTCACCTAAACATGCAGTGAGTTTCCAGTGATATTTGCATATCCAAAGCATTGATGCAGCAACATGAAAAGTAAAACTCTATATATGAAAAGAGTTGGACCACCAAATTTGATTCTAACTACACCAGTTTCTAGTGAGCACTAATAAGCAATGGTATAAAAAGAAGAGAAAACGTCGCAAGATCACAAATCGATCTAGAGACCTCTTTCTAGTACACATCATCTCAAGATATAATTATTCAGTTATTAATACATTAAAGGGATCACTCCATTAAGTATATGATCAAGTCCTTATTCCTTTCGAATAAGAAAGATACTCATCATTGTTAAAACACAGACCAATAGAATCTTCTCTTCCTAACCGAATGATAAGCCTGTTAAAGTGACTAGAGACGAATCAACAGTTTGTTACTATGAATCCCCCATCGACCATTTTCTCCTTTAACTCCTCCCTCGTGCTTCTGCAGCTGCCATGCTTTCCTCAACACCTGCATAACCATCTTGACTAGGTCTAAATCATTTCCCTAATACAAAATCCTTCCCTCCCCTGTTCCATACTTGATTTACCGCTCACCACACAGCTCCGGCACTGGTAAGTTGGAAATTTTGTTGCATTTCACCCACCACTTGTGCTTTTCTTTCTTTTTTCATTTCACCGCACGAGTTTTTCAAGTTACATCTTCTTATAGCAGTCCCGGGCTTGTCTGTTTATACTTTGAGATTTTTGAATTTGAAGATGGGATCGATTAGGACAAATCAGTCACCAAGTTTAATAAAGAACTTATAATTGGCTCAGCTGATGGTTTGCTTTGCCTAAGCAGTTGGTACAGGAATTATGCTTTGTACATATGCACCCTTGAGCTTGAATGCCACTGTCCTCGAGAATTTATCTACTCCAGATTAAATAAAGGCACTTATTATTGAATTTCTGGCCAGCTTAAGATAGTTTCTGTTTTTCAGGACTAAAAGAGTCTTAGTCCTGAAACTGCTACATCTGTGCGTATGTCGGGCATATACCCTTGGAACGGGAATATGGAGAAGAATATCACCTGTTGTTCAGTTTATGTATGGTGGCAAAGGAGCTGGAAGATTTTTGAACGACAATCTTCACCTGGCCGGTATTATAAGGGCCCTCAAAAGTTGGATTCATTGTGTTGATCTTGAAACAGAAAAATGTTACACTTTTTTTGTCCTTTTCTCAAGACCAATGGCCAAAACATTTTAGAGAGTTGCTTATGGCTATGTGATTATAGTGTTGCTGATGGAAATGACATCTGGTTGAAGAAGGAATATGAAGTTGAGACATCGTGGACAAAACAAATTTTTATTGGCAATGCCTCTCCATATCATTATGGACTTAACCCTATTCAAGTTTTCAAAGATGGTGACGTTTTACATGTGCGCATGCGCATCCTTCGGTTCCTCTTGTATTAGTTCTACAGAATGTTGAATTGTTTCAAATTCATTATTACTTCGACTCTCAAGTTTTCTTTCACTCAAGAGTTTCCGAATGGAGAATGTAATTTCATTATGATTCAATCAGTGATTGTGTTTTTGTTGATTGTATTCTATTTTTTCTCTTTTTTTGGTTTTTGGGATGGGATAGATGTGTTGATTGAACATGTGTATTTTGAAGTGATGAAAGAAATAGCCCAGCCTGGCGATGATCATATTGGTTAATTCTAAGATTAGCACTGATCATGTTTTGCTGTTGTACAGTGCTAATTAATGGATTAATTGTAACAACATTTTCTTTCATAGTTATGCAAGAAGATTTTTATCAAGCACTGAGTTTTTGTTTGAAGTCTATTGTTATCCCATTACTTATTTTTATCAGCTTATAGATGTGGTATTTTATGGTAATTAGTTTTAGGATAATTCCGAGTAAGAATTTTATACAACTACAAGTATCCAATTTGGTATGCCTATTTTTTTTAAGTTGGTAGGAGTTAGAAGTTAGTTCACTAAGTTCCCGAATACTCCCAAAGGGATTCGAATTCGGGTCACTCACTCAAGTGAGGATCTCTGTGACCAGGTGAGCACCCACCTGGTTCTCACTGATGTCTTAATTCAGGGATCAATTTTTTCTTAATGCTTTCCTTTCTTTTTTAAGACTCAATCCAAGGCTTGATTAACTATTTAATTTCCAAATTATATTCATGCAAGAGGATGAAAAAAATAGCCACCACCCGAGAAGCAAAAGATTCGAGAGTCCATGCTTAACATACATGCATAGATAGTGGTCTAATGCCAAGGCTGACGACGGAAGCTCGGGAGGTATTGACGCAGCACAAACATATTAACAACAAATTATAGATACTCTATGAAGAGATAAACACATTGATACTACGTATACTAGGTGTATTCTTCACTGCAAGGGAAAACCCTAATTTTATTAATCAAAATATAAAAAAATTTATCTTAAAAAATATCAACTCTAGACATAAGTGCAGAAATATAAATAAAAGCTCACAACAATTGGGTCCAACTTAAAATAAAAATATAAATAATAAAGCCCAATAAATTATCAAAATAAATTAAGCACGTTTACAATTTCACTTTTCCATGAAGGCTAAAACGGTCTCGTCTCCATCGTATATATATCATGAACTTTTGTTTACATTTTATATGACTTGAAAAAGAAAATTCAGATTTTGAATTGATAAAAAAAAAAAAAAAAACAAACAATAAAGAATAAACAAATAGGTTTTTTACACTTTTGATCTTATAGGTCACATGTGTTCACAATTTTGTGTATATTATTTTTCTTATGAGTCACAATGTTGTAGATGAATAATGGGTCTGCTGAGGAATCAATCGAATTTAGAAGAGAGTCTCCCACCAATATTTTTTTTATTTTCTCCTTTTTTTATAAGTCAAAATCGAGTCAAGTCTTTTATGCAAAAGTTATATCACAACTATTTTTAGTATGTTGCATGAATCAAAAGTGGTTTCTTGACTAAATTTACATAATTTAAACATAAATTTACGTAATTCAAGAGGATCAGTCCGTTACATTTATCTTTGAAAATAGATGTTAGGTGTTTAAAAACTATTGTCGTCCAATTTTTCTTGTATAAATTTAAAAAAGAAAGCAACCCATGCAATTTAGATTGTCATATTTGATAGTTATCATTTCAAAGGGGAGTAAAAGATATTATTTTTGTAATGGTTGAGATTACTTTTTGTCATAATCTAGTCCATATACATGTACTGAAACTCGTATATTCTAGTTAAAAGTTATCTCAATTATTATTTTGGCTACCGATTATCAACTTTAGATGATAAGTCCATTAATTTAATAGTCTTTAATTAATTACGGTACTACACTAATATCATCGTTTAGTCTAGTATATATTATCTATTTATATTTACCATCTACTAAATAGTATAGCATTAAAATTAAGATGTATAAAAAAATTCTCTCTTTCTAAACTCTCCCTCCAAACACACAACCGTCGCCATCATTTCACGGGGATTTGCATATTCCTAGGTGAAGTGGCCGAATCCTGCTCAACCACTCACTGTTTGAGACGTTTCGACTCCAGACCGTTCATACACGAGTAAGGAGGCCTGTGAGGTTATCTAGGCGATCCATTATATTGCTTGCAATAAAGATGTGTATCATGGCTATTTATACCGATTGTATTCACGAACATACCATCTCGGATTTTACTTACTCATCCTCTCTTGCAAATATTCAACACTGTTCTTGGGAAGCATGATGAGTTGTGGAGCAAGTTCACACTTTCTGAAACTCAGAGCGTAGAGATAGATCTCTATTGAAGATAATGACTTGATTAGGGCAAAGAATGCACTGGTGGGGAGGTTTATCATGTGGAAAGTCATTGGTGGCTACGAGCTAGGACTTGCCCTGAAGAAAATTTGGAGGCTGAATCACTCCCTGAAAACTTCTGCGCAAGGGGAAGGGTTGAGTTTGGGGATGAAGTCGAATTAGCAAGGGTTTTTCATACCCAGTCATGGAATTTAAATGGTGTTATGTTGGTCCTTGAGAAGATTGCTGATGCGGATAAATCGTCAGATTTGAAGCTGAACATGATACCCATATGGGTGCAAATCCACAGCCTACAATTCAGGTCTATGACAAAGACGGTGGGAACCAAAGTTGGAGGAACCATTGGAGATGTTGAGAGCCCGGAGAAGGAGGCGAGTCATGCTGGAGGTAGATAAGCCATTAAATCGCTTGACCACGGTGGTCATCGAAGCAAGCTCTGGCTCTACCTGTACCAATTCCATATGCGGGCATGACTTATACTTTGCGAGGATCAACCCGACACCTGGTTGGCAGACACATATGGTTTCACCACAATTAATATACAATGCAAGGAGCGCAGGGGTATGTATTCCACATTGGTGCAGGCAATACGGAAAGCACCACTACAAGAAAAAGGAGAAGCTAGCATTGGGAAACCATTTCAGTTTGAGAACAAGTGGCTACTGGAAAAGAGTTACAATAATATACTCAGAGGAGGTATTTGGGAGGAAACACAATGGGAGAAACAGTTTTATAAATCTTTAGCTTTATGCCGCTTGAAAATTTCAAAATGGGCACAAATGAATGGAGGTAACCTACAAAAGAAAATTAATGAACAAAGGGAGAGGATGGAAGGCAGGATTGATGAAGCGCAAACACTACAAGACTAGCTGGGAGGAGATCAAGCAAATGGAGGAGGATATTTTCAGATAGGAAGCCCAACAAGAACTTTATTGGAGTCAATGGGCAAACAGAGGGTGACAAAAACATGGAATATTTTTATAGGCAGACAACCGAAAGAAGAAGAATTAACACTATCAGAGGGCTTTTTGATGACCATGGAATCTGGTAGACAAAGAGAATTAATATTGAGAACGTTGCAACATATTATTTCGAACAACTATTCTCAACTACAAACCCATCTCATCTCAGATGGACATTTGTCACGACCCGATTTTTGTAATCATAACTTATTCAAAATAACAGCGGAAAACATATTTATAAATAAGACATGACATATAAAATTTTCCCTAGAAACATTGTAGGACTAATCTTAAATTAAATTAAATTTCATATACTCAAAATATAACATCAATCCAAACTAAATCATAAAATCACTCAATGCAATTTAAATAAAACAAATTCATTCAAGGGACTAAAAAGATGAAATGAGAGGATTTAATTGCAAACAATCCACCATGCCTTCACTGCCTACTCCAACCTTATCCATAATCTGCAAAATGTTAAATTGTTGGGGTGAACAAACAACTAGCTCAGTGGAATCCTATTTGTCACAGTTAAATATCAAATGCAAACAAAAATATTAACTCACAAACATGCATGAATATCATAAGCTTGTTGGCGAGGCCAACCATAATAACATAGGCTTGTTGGATGAACCAATCGTAATAACATAGGTTTGTTGGATGAACCAACCATAGGCTTGTTGGATAAACAAACCATAATAACATAATAAGTTGTAAGATGCAACAAGTAACAATATTGTCACATAAAACATTTAAAAGTGATAAATTAACCAATCTTAAATTAATAATAAAACCACACCTTGTGTATTAGAGCAAAATGTGACAAGTAGAAGCCTCGTGCACACTAGTCCGCAAATATGAAATCACACAACACACATATATATAATAAAATAATATGTAAGATTAATAATTATATCTAAATTGATAAGCATGTAAAATATTATCAATATTTTTAAAACACAAGTAATACTAATACACACATATCAGTACACACACATTTTATATTCACAAAAGAGAAAAAGAAAAAGAAATAAAACTTGAAGGAAAAAGTCTCAAACTATTTAATAACAAGAATTATACTTTGATTTGGTAAGATGGACTGAGTGCTGAAAATTAGATGGAGAAATTTATTTTTGTTGAGAGAAGAAAATGACCGTTTTTTAAAATTATAGGAGCAGTCATCTCTCCTTCCATTTCTAAAGAAATGGAAAATATGAAAATACATATTGAAGCATATATTAAATAATATTCTTTTATAAAATAAAATAAAGAAAGAGAATCTTATTAAAAAAAGTCAAACTTACTTTTGAGTATATACATTCACACATACACACACTCATATATATATATATATATATTTAAGGAAAAAAATATCTTAGTATATACTCAAATATCAAACAAGGCACACTATTTAACTAATGATGATTGAAAATTTTCGGGTGTTACAAATTGATCATGTTATTGTGAACATGCAGCCAAAAGTAACGACTCACATGAATGTGGGTGGACTTTTTGATGCAGTGTGTAACCTCAGTAAGTTTTCGTGTGAAAATTAATGGAGAGGTGGGGAAATTGATCAAACCAACAAGGAGAATTCGACAAGGGGATCCTTTGTCCCCATACCTGTTCATATTATGTGTGCAATGAGATTGAAGCTGTCATTGCAAGATTTTGGAGGAATGAGGACATTGATAGAAGGAAACTGGGACCAACTATGTGAACCAAAGGGAAGGGGTGGTATGGGTTTCCGCCGTATGACACTATTCAACAAGGCATTATTGGCAAAGCAAGTGTGGAGACTGATGGACAAGCCCGATCTACTAGTCTAAAAAATCATGAAGGCGCGTTATTACCGTGCTTGGAGCAGGGCTAGGAAATAACCCCTCATTTGTGTGGAGACCAATTTACTGGGGTAAGGAACTACTTGAAAAAGGGATTTGCTGGAAGATTAAGGATGGGAAACACATTAGCATCTATAAGGATGCATGGGTGCCTACCTTGCCAAATGAAAGAATTAATATATCTAGAAAGGCATGAGTGAGTACATTCATAAGACAAGATGAACAATGAGATGAGACTCTACTGCGACAAGCCTTTTTGCCGTTTGAAGTAGATGCTATAATAGAAACGGAAATTCATAGGGGAGCGAGTGAAGATTCAAGGTATTGGGGCCATGACTCAACGGGTAAGTACACAGTAAGGTCAGGCTATAATTAGGGCACTAGTAGGATTGATGAAAGAAGAAATTTCAGATGCGGCTGTACAAGATGGTGGATAGGGACTTGGAAGCTCAACGTGCCCCCGAAGGCGAGGATTTTTGCGTAGAAGTTGGTGATGAATGCAATTGCGGCAGAACAAAATTTAGTACAGCACCATGTTCCTATGGATGCAAAATGCTCTCGTTGTGCGGCTATGGATATGCGGACATGTGACATATCATTTTTCTGTGTCCATGAGTCAAGAGAAATTGGGTGGATATGGGCCTTTGGATGGATATTACAAAAGCAGTATCCGCAAGCACAACGAAAGGATTCATGCAAGAAATATTCAAGGGGAAGCCAGTAGACAAACAAGAAGAAATAATAACACGTGCATGGGGAATTTGAAAAGGAAGATGTGATTTAGTGTATGGAGATAAAAGTTTGTCGATGCGGCTGAGTGGAGCACGTCGCAAGTTATTCTAAGGGATGGACATGTTATTGGGCGGACACATATCTAACAAACTATATATAGATGGGCGAAAATGCAGCTAAGGCCCTCCTCAACGCGGAGGTATTTGGTGACGTGGTATGGGTATAAACCCAGGTAGTAAAATTACAACTCATGTTTTTTGCAGAAAGGTGTTGTGGTGTGGGCTCAAGTCTGCCAAAATTTTGATTTTCATTCCTTTTTGTTTTATTTTTAATTGAATATATTTATTGTGATTGTATCCGTTAGGGATGATTGTATCCGTTCGAGTATTTTTTGCTTTATTCATATGGCCGTTGGCCTTTTTTTATTAAAAAAAAAATTCAAACAACTTTTATTTTTGTTTGTTTGTTTAACGGTTATATGCATATTTTCATTATAAATACCTCTTCTCATTTCACAATTTTTACTACTATCATATTTTTTTTGTAATTCTGTACTAAAAAAATATGGATAAAGAGTGGATGCAATGGTACAATTCTTCAATCGTCTCCAACTACCAATTTTCGTCCACCTCATCAACTTTCATCCTCAAAATCCTAATTTCCAAACCCAAAAATTTCCGATTCTTCCTGATGACACTCAAAATCAACCCAATTAATTTACCTCAAATTCCCTGTATGTATCCAACTCAATTTTCTTATATACCAGTTTCTCAATATGATTTTCATCCTCCAATTGGGTCAAATTCTTCTAAAAAGGCTAGTGTAGATGGTTCTGAAACAGACGGAGACACTTTAACTCCGAACTCCCAACGTTCGTCTCCTTTCTCATCTCAATTCTCTCCAAATCGGACTTGAGAACATAAATCTCACCTCTGACTTTGAGGCTGTCAAAGATCCACCTACGGCTCCTATTTTACAAAAGAAGACTTACTCTCATGAAGAAAATGCTCACCTTGTAAGTTGCTGGGTCGATATTAGCACAGACTCTGTGGTTGGAAATGATAAAAAATTGGAGCAAATGTGGATTCGGATTGCTGATGTGTACAACAAAAACCGTCCAAGGGGCACGTCATTTAGGAGTCATAATGTGTTAAAATCACATTACTATACACTACAAAAACGGGTAAAATGGTTCAGTTGTTATTTTAATCAGGAGAAGAAGGCTTGGGGTAGTGGTTGCAGTGGTGCTGATATAATAGAAAAGACAAGAGTTCAATATAAAGAAAAACATGGAACATAATTTCATCACATGAGTTCTTGGCGTATAATGAAAGACAATCCGAAGTTGGCGGACCCAGAAGATGATTGTCGAGGATCAAAAAAGACAAAAATTTCAACCAGTGGAGAGTATGTGGTATCTTCCAACACCGACTCAAGCGCTGGAGAGGAAGCTAGGGCGGAACACACTCGTCCAGTAGGGAGAAACGCAGCAAGACGAATGGCTAAGGGAAAGGGCAAAGCAGGCACATCCAATGCAAGAGAAAATACCGATGATATTAATCAGACGCTTCAAGTCTTAGAACAACAGAACAAGCAAAAGCTCGAAGGCCTAGAACGCCTTAATGCTGCAAAAGAGTATAAAATACTCATGAAAGATACCTCAAAGATGTCAGTTGAACAACTTCGTATCCACCTTCACATGTGTTGATATAAGCGAGTCACGTGCTAGTTTAAGAATAGAATTAAAGACGTTAATGAAAGTCGTAAATAGAAAAATAAAATACTGTTAATTAAGGGTGCAACTTAAGAGAAGATTAAACAACTTGCGATCACGAGGACTGAAAGGAGAGGACACTTGTCACGTAGAAAAGATAGGACACACGTCACATAGAAGGAAAGGACTTCTGCCACCTCCCCTATAAATATGTACTCATTTTGCTTCAAAGAGGAGGATTCCAACTCTAAAAAACCAAGGGGAAATACTACATTTTCTCTCTCTTACTTCTCTTGCTTATTCAGTTCATAATTATCACTTTATCTTAGGATTTTGTTTGATAAACTCAATAATGAACACCACATAAATTCACTTGCTTGGGGAGTTTATCAACAATTGACGCTAGAGGAAGGGTTCGAACCTTCGAACCGTCGACCAAAATCTCGATCACATACATACAGAGATCGACTGCATCCATGAATTGAAAGCTAAGTTTTTTTTTTTAATTAATTATCAAAGTTTTATTTTATCTTTTCAAATTGATGAGCATGCATCTGTGTATTCATCTATTCTTTTTTATTAAAAATAAATTCCAAACCCTAAGCCCAGAGCATTCAATTGATAAAATCCTGCTATCATCTTTCTTATTGATCTTGCAAATCTTGCAACTATTCATCAAGTACAAAACCCATATTATAGACTCAGAAAATTCGATTGGAATGAAGTTTGATTCATACAATCTTATGGTACATGCAGATATGAAAAATTATTTTGATGATCTGTTTCTTGTCATTCAGATGTTGAAATTTGGAAGATCAATTTTAGGAAAAAGCGTCTGTAAATGGAAAAATAAATCAACGACGGAGGAATTCATTTTTCACATTCATTTTATATTTATTAACATATTTCCTAGTTTCACAGTACTCTAAGGGCTCATTTGGTTCGTAAGATAAAATTATCTATCCGTCGAAAATATGCATATTTTCGACGGATAGATAGTTTTATCTTACGAACCAAATGAGCCCTAAGATTATGTCATGTATTTTCATTTTACATTGTTTACTATTAACAAATACACAACACATTATTGAAGATGATGTTTATATGTAATCCCCTGTATATATACGATACATACATACATGTATAGAGCATTAAAATGTTATTTATAGATTAGATTGATGTTGGAAGAATAAAAGTGGGCCAAATGAAATTGTGTATTGTTTTTTAAGAATTTTCTCTTTCTGAGAAAATGACATCGGGAGTGAGAGAAATTTAAGCAGCAGCAACACTTGCGTAGCAATTGAATAAATAGGCATAATTAAATATACATACTCGGCAGTCGAAGGTTGTTCGCCGAAATGATGCTCACCAATCTAAGTTGCTGCTAGCCCTTACCTCAAAGCTTATTTCGGAGGTATTCGCTAGCTCTGGTGCCCGCAAGCAAGCCCAGTTGCTCACCCAATTGCTCGCACAAAAAAAAAACATTATTCTCTCGCCAAGCTCATTATTGCTCGCAAGGAAATATATATAGTTACTCACTTATCTTCACCCTTGCTTGCTGGTTTGGCCTCAAATTAATTTTCGATCTTGCGCACCAAGTATTATATATATATGTTGATCGCCAACCTCTAGCTGGTCCCGCACAAGCTCAGTGGACAGTATACCAGCTATATATTAATGTCGCTTGCCGACCATGACCTTGCAATACAAGTTCGCCCACTTGGATCATTGCTCGCTCGCTCATTTCCGCTACAAAGGCTTGTTCATCCATCAAGACTTACTGCTTGCCGAAATCAAAGGTTGTTCGTCCAAGTCTGCTAATCGTCAATTAGAGCAGTTGATTCATAGCTGATCACCCATCGGCAAGCTCGCTTCATGGTTCGCTGTTCAAGTGTTGGTCACCAACATGAATGGTATTACTGCTCGCATGTGAGCAAGGTTACTAACTGGAAACAGTTGTTCGCCGACCAGCCAATTGAAGATTGTCCACCCAACGTAAAATTATAGCCGATGCATTTGCTGGAAGCTAATCTTTAATTTGAATAAAAAAGTTTATTCGATCTAAATGCCGTATATGCATGCAAGTGCATGCGAACAATTAATCTATTCACTTGTTCGCCAGCCTACATGGTTGGTTGCAAACTCTAGCCGCCTACAGAGAGTTGCTCGCAAAGGAGTTGTTCGCCTACATTATACTATAGATATATGCGACTTAATTTATATAATTGCTCGATCGCCATTCACAAACTGCAGATTGCAACTTGTTCACCAATTAAAGTTGTCCGCGAATAGGGTTTCATGCCGTAAATTGTTGTGCCTGGGATTGAATTAATTAGAGCTTGTCCGCCTGAATCAAAACTTGATCGCCAATCTTAAGGCCTGTTCGCCAGAAATAGTTCCTTCCTACCTCTTTCAGAAATTAATTTCCAGGGGTGGAATTATTTGCCAATAATTAGTTGTTCGCCCATCTAAGCATTGTCTGCCCATCTTTGATCTGCTCGTCAGCAATCTTAGTTGTTCGCTGAAAAGATGGTGGATCATTTTTTAGTGGTTTGCTCACCAACATTTGTTGTTTGCATATTGAAAATAATCGCTCACTCATGTTGCAACTCTCACCGTTATATACTGTTCGCTTATTTGGATCATTGCTCGCCAGAATTGGGCGGTTGCTCGCTCATCTACATTGTTGCGTGTACCGGGGTCTGTTCGCCAACAAGTATTGTTGTTCGTGTTGAGTTAACAATGATTGTTTGAAATCAATTGGAATAAAGAAATTGAAGAACACCAAGATTTACGTGGTTCGATCAGAAATGATCTACGTCCACGGATGAGGGCACATCTCTCACTAATCAATAGAGAAAATACAAAATTGCAAGTATTTTTGTGTGGATCTCTCTAATATGTACTGTATATTTCTCTATACATATATGTGTATATATATAGGAATATGAGAACCCTAATTAATGCAAGTTATCGTAACCACCTAACAAGAAACTGCTACAGTTGCAACCCAAAATGAGTAACTGTCAGAGCTCAACGGTCTTCAGTTTTGATTCTGTTAAACTGATCGCCAGTTGTCCAATTTGGAAGTTTAAACCGCTTTGTAACTGATCTTGAGTTAATTCCTGACTTGGAGTTAGTATGCTCCTTTCCAGTCTGCTGATGTGATATGTCCTCAACTGAGTCTGAGTACTCAGCTGATATCATCAGTAGACCTTCATCCTGACCTGACCAGCTGTCCTGACCATCATCCTGATCTGATCAATTATCCTGACCATACCATCCTGACTGACCATCAGCTGATTTCACCAGATGACTTAGCTGACTTCCCTGATGACCTCAGTAGACTTCCTAGATGATCTCAGCTGACCCCATCAGATGACCCTCAGCAAACCTATCAGCTGACCTCCTCAGCTGATAGTATTAAGTTCAGTTAATCAGCAGTACTTGCTCATCTGATCTTTATTTCACTTTCTTTGCTCCAATAACAATTATCCACCTCAAAGTAAGTGAGATACCTCCACCTAACCTTCACATCACAGTTGAATTAAGGCACATCCCAAGAATGTACCTTAACCAGCTCCAAACAGTAGTTAAATTTAGAACTTGGTATGACCTTAATCAGCATATCAGCAGCATTGTCATCAGTAGAAACTTTCTGTATTGTGATCACATTCTTTTCCACCACATCTCTCACGATATGAAGCCTCACATCAATATGTTTAGATCTTTCATGAAAGACCTGATGCTTTACTAAGTGAATGACACTCTGATTATCACATTGCATAGTAACCTCATCTTGCCTGATTCCAAATTTTCTGATAATGCCCTTCAGCCACATAGCCTCCTTTACTGCTTCTGTCACTACAATGTACTCAGCTTCAGTGGTTGATAGTGTAACCACAGACTGTAATGCAGCCCTCAAACTAATAGCTGTGCCATAAAGTGTAAACACATATCCAGTCAGAGACTTTCTTGTATCTATGCTTCCTGCATAGTCAGAATCTACAAAACTTTGTAGAGGTTGTTTGATTTCCTGAGTCCTCTCAAACAATAATCTCAAATGTGCTGAACCTTTCAGATATCTCATTATCCATTTGAAAGCTTTCCAATGTGCCTTTCTAGGATTAGCCATAAACCTGCTGACCAAGCTCACTGCATGAGCAATATCAGGTCTGCTGCAAACCATGACATACATTATGCTTCCAACTCCATTTGAATAAGGTATCTTGTTCATCTGAGATTTTTCTTGATCATTTCTGGGACATTGATCAGCTGTAAGTTTGAAGTGTTGCCCAAGGGGAGTAGTGACTGATCTTGACTCATGCATATTAAATCTTCTCAAAATTTTCAGTATGTAGTCCTGCTGAGTCAAGAACATCCTTCCAGCTGACTTGTTTCTGATAATATCCATGCCCAAAATTCTCTTTGCACTTCCAAGGTCTTTCATGTCAAAAGTTGAACCGAGCTTATCCTTCAGTTTCTGAATTCTTCCAAGACTTTTGCTGGCAATTAACATATCATCCACATAAAATAATAGATATGTAAGTACCTCAGAGCCTTACTTTTCTAAGTACACACAGCTATCATACTTGCATTTGACGAAGCCTATTGACACCATGAAGCTATCAAACCTTTTATACCACTGCCTTGGGCTTTGCTTAAGTCCATACAATGACTTCCTCAGCAAACATACCTTTCCTTCATTTTCTGATAGTATGAACCCTTCAGGCTGTTGCATATATATGGTTTCTTCAAGCTCTCCATGTAGAAATGTAGTTTTGACATCCAGCTGCTGTAACTCCAGTCCATCCTGATTCACCTTAGACAATAAGATCCTTATTGAGCAGTGCTTCACAACTGGTGAAAATACTTCATTGAAGTCTATTCCTTCCCTCTGAGTAAATCCCCTTGCAACTAACCTTGCCTTGTATCTGATCAGCTCCTGTCCATCTGATCCAATTTCAGACTTTTTCTTGAATATCCATCTTGAGCTGACAACCTTCTGCCCTTTTGTACTATTCACAAGAATCCATGTGTTGTTCTTTTCAAGAGAATTTAACTCCTCTTTCATAGCTGAAATCCATTGATCTTTATCCTTTCTTGTCACTGCATCAGCATAAGTTTCAGGTTCTTGATACTCTACTTCTTCAGCCACAGATAAGGCATATGAGATCATGTCAGCCTGCCCAAACCTGATTGGTGGATGAATGCTTCTCCTATGTCTGTCTCTGGCCAGACTGTAGTTTCTCAGATCTTCAACCTCTTCATCTGAATTTTCAGTTTGATCTTCAGAATCACTATCTGCTGATGCATCAGACTGATCTGCTTGTGGATTCCTGATATCAGAGTTGTCCTGAGCTTGATCTTCATCCTGAATCCTGGTTGTAGGCTCCACCTGAACTGGTGTATGTCTGATAATGGGGTTATCCTCAGCATCCTGAGAATTTTCAGATATACCATATCCCATGACTTTCTCATTGAAAGTCACATCTCTGCTACATATACCAAATCACGTGATTATGAGTGATCAAATTTTAAGGTGGGATCTTTTATTTGATATTTGTCAATTTTCAAATATTTTATGTGTTTGATAATTTTTTTTTTTTTGCTCCAACTTGCTACATATTATTCGATATATTTGGTGAGAAAAAATTCATACAACATGCTATGATTTTGTTATTCGTTATGTTCAGTGGAATAAAAGTTGTAAAATACATATTAATTATGATTGGTAAAACTAGCATAATTATGAATAAAAATATGTATAGTTAATGGTCATAACACACACGTATTTCTTTACCATTTTCTGCATCTATATTTATATTATTTGCAATTTTATACGTAATCGTGCTAATAAATAGTAAAAAAGATTATAAAGATGATTATTTATAATTTTATTAAAAATATTTTAATTAAATGATCATCACATATGTATACATGTATGCATGCATTCGTGTTGATGATTTATAACTAGTAAAAAAAGATAACAAAGATAATTAACTTATAATTTAATAAAAAATATTTTAATTAAAATGACCAAGAAAATGTATATATGTACTCGTGTTAATAAAGAGTAAAAAAGATTACAAATATGATTATTTTATAATTTATTTAAAATATTTTAATTAAACTAATATAATTAAAAGTAATATTTTATATCTAATTATAATAATTACTCCCTCCGTCCCAGAAGACATTGCGGTGTCTTTTGGGCACGCAGTTTAAGTAAAATATATAAAGAGTACATTTATGAATATTATATGTGTATTGTGAGAGTGGAGTTTAATAAATAGTTTCTACTTTTAGATATGCAAACTTTTTGTGGGACAGATCAAAATAAAAAGTATGCAATGTTTTTTGGGACGGCGGGAGTAGAAAATATATGCAACTAATGATTAAAAATATATCTAATAGAGAATAAAATAAATATATATATATATATATATGATACATATAAAAAATAGTTTAAAATATAACAATCATTTCATCTAAGTTTAATTGGTTTGATACAACACGTAAGATCTCTTCTATACTCGAATTATGTATTGTTGTGATTACTTCGTTTACCTAAGTCCGATGCCACATTGATATTCTTATTTTAAGCATCAACAATATTTTAAAATTATTTTGTGATAAGTGTATCATTAATTATTTTTATATAAAATCTGTTTATTCTATTAGTTTCACACTATATTATAATATTATATATATGTATATGTATATGAGAAAAGTACAAATTATTTCAACAAATTCGCACAAATTACAAAATGGTTTATGTGCAAAAAAAACAAAAATACTTCCGTGCAAATTTTTATAAACCAATTTGTAAATATAGTGATTTTCTTGAATCAATATTTAAAGCACCCTACGTTTACATATATTTCTAGTAAAAATATCGGAAGGAAAGGTCTTCGGGAAACACAAAAATACTTTGTAATTGAATTCATTTAAAAAAATGGGGAAGTTTACTAAAAGTTTCACACTATATTAGTATAATACATATGCATATTTCTATTTAAACTTGTATGAAAATATCGGAAGGCAAGGTCTTCGTGAAAGACTTAGTAATTGAATTCATTTGAAAAAATGGGGAAATTTGGAGTTAATTTCTTATTAAATCCTCCCATACAATTTTCATGTATGACAACAAAGTTGGTAGATAAAATCTTAAATAATCCAACATATGAACCGTTGAAGAAGTAAATTGGAAACCACCCACCACCAACCTCCCATACCCCACACACTCAAATCATCACATATTGCTATTTCCCCAAAACAATCTCATTTTCATACTTTATCTATTTTATAATCCATTTTGTTTTCCTAATAATTAATAAAAAGACAAACTAAACATGGAGTATTATATTTTACATCATATATAATTCTAATATATATGCATGCACCAATTTCAGATATTACCACTCCGTCCAATTAAACATTTTCATAACTTTTAGACACAAAATTTTAAAACTATAGTATTAAATATATAAGTAGAGAGAGAAAAAAAGTTTGATCGTGATGCACAAAAATGAAAAAAATGAGAAATTTAAATTGGAAGAGAGGGAATTTCATTAACCTCATATCTATCGAGTCCAAGCATCAAATCACATTCAATTACATTCACATGTTCACTTAGTCTGCTTGTTTTAGTTATGTTTGCCTGCATATTTTATCCTTGTATCGAAATGCATAATATAGTTAGTGCATAAGGTTATATTATTTATTGTACGGAAAATTTGTATGTAAAATTTTATACAATTATCATATTGAAACTTCAGTACAAAAATATTATTACCGATACAGTACCAAAATTTCGGTATACTAAAATTTTGCAAGGTATCGGCATATACTGTTCGTACCGAAATTTTTGGCATGCCATTCACCTCGAATTGTGGTATATAAAAAATATTGAGTATTCGAAATATATTTTTTATTGACACTATTGAAATATAATTAAAAATATTGATTTTTGGGTATTTTTGTTATATACCAAAATAAAAAAATTTAAATTTAAAAAAACGTTATCATATTGAAAATATACACTATGATATCATAATAATTTCCATATATAAAAAAAATCAATATTTTAGGTTATAGATTTTCAATTTGATAAGTGAAATTAATATACCAAAACTTTTACATTTTGCGACCCCTAAGAAGTAAGAACAAGCATTGACTGAAATATACCAAAACTTTTTCTTCCATATTTATGATATAAATTTGTAGTGGGTTACTACTTTAATGCCACCCATGACATGAGTGCCCTCTCTCTTTAAATCTCCAGTCTGGCTGCTATTATAAATTCATACTATTTCTTATGCTCTAGTACCATAGTTTTTAGCACTCCCCTGCTCTCAGCTTCCAACGTTTTTTTCTCTTTCAGTGAGAGAGAGAGAGAGAGAGAGAGAGAGAGAGAGAGAGAGAAAGAGAGAGAGAGAGAGAGAGAGAGAGAGAGAGAGAGAAAGAGAGAGAGAGAGAGAGAGATATGGCGCAAACAACAAAAAACCATACGCAGAGAGTGAGTGAGTGGCTCATGACCCTTCCGGCAAGATCACACCTTATTCCTTCACGCGCAGGTATATGCCTCTATCTACTTTTGGCATATTAACATGAATATTGTATTTCATTTACTTTTGGCTGCTCTATTTTTGTAATTTAATTTATTCCATTTTGATTCCTTCACTCTACTGTACACACAAAATCGGAAGTAAATATTTATTCTAAATTACCCCCTTATAAATAATGTTTTACTAGATCCATATATCCCTTTTTTCTGCCATAGAAGTTACTACCTCCGTTTCAGGGTTATTTGCACTCTTGGAATGACACACAATTTAAGAAAAATATATTTTTTTTAAATAAAATAGTGGTATATGGATAAATGTGTGAAAATTTTTGTAAGTGTGCACGCAAGTCGATATTTCCTTTTTAAATAGTGTGAATTTGGGATAATTCAAAATAAAAAGTGTGCAAATTGATTAGGGACGGAGCGAGTACTTTTTTCTATTTTAGCTTAGGTATACTCTCAAGTTAATTTATGTTTGTATGAAAGGATTTGGAATACGAATCTATATCTACTCTGTTTTGTTTACATAACTTATGCAAATGAATAGATTTTACATATTTAGTATTAATTCTAGAAATGGTAAACGGACGTGGCATGTAGTGTTGACCTGTTTAAATGGGTAAAAATAAAGTTTAAAATTAGTATTTGTATTTTTGACATTTCCAACAACATATTTCATTTTTGGAGTACTTCATTCTCAATTTTGAAGTATAGAGTACTATTCTATATAAAAAAAAATTCAACAATAACATTCTATATTAATATATTTTTTATTCTTTTTCTTTCTTTAATATTGAAAAAGGGTGGAATTCCATAGTGACTTTCAGAGGAAAATAAAATACTACGACTGTCCTAATGTCTTTAGACGTATTACAACATATATATTATAAATTATTTTAATTATATATAACATAAAGCTAATTAATTAATTAATATTTTATTTTATATTATTTTTAATATCTTATAAAACATTTTTCATCCCGCGTACGGATCTCTTACTAATGTCCTATAAAACATTATATCCTTAATGTTAAAATAATCATTTTAAATTTTAATAAAAATTTCATGATGTAATACATCATTTAATAAAATAATATAAGTAAAAAGAAAAGAAGAAAGAAAAAGAAAATGAAATGTTGTAATTAAAATCGTCCTCCAAAATGAGGATGTAGTACTCCAAATATAATTATTCTTGACAATCCTTCATCCTCTATATGATTTTTAAAGTACTGTTGGAAAGGTAAAATACTCTAAATCTAAGAGAATCTTCTATTTTGTAGGATTGTTGGTGATGTCCTTAGGGCTGAATCCTTTATCCCCTGCTCGATTAGCCCATTTATTATTTTTATTTAATTTTAATATTATTTTACAATAATTTTATTAATGATTGTTGAATACATTTTAAATATAAAATAAACTAAAAGATAACATTTTATTCACATACAAATAAATGTATATATAGTAATAGAACGTTAAAGATTAATAATGTTATCCTTTTATCATATTTTTTTTATTTAAAATTGATTAATATGATTTAATGTAGTTAACAATACGTTATTTATATATTAATATTATGTATCTTTTAGTTTACAATATTGTATGTAAACTGTATTATGTCATATTATCGATATTTTGATTTTTTGATTTAAATTAAATTTTTTAATAATTTTTATTCTATAGCCCATTAATGGCCTGTTTAGCTCGTAAACGGGTTAGGATTAGGTCTAAAAAATTAGCGATCCGTTAAGAATGAACCCTTAAGGTCCTGGACTGGACCATTTAGGCCTGTAACCCTGTATTGAGTCAGCTCGTTTAACATCTCAAATTAATTCTAGTTCAAATTAGATAAATTTAAAATATTTAGCAAAATTATGTTATTTAATTCATGTGTTTTTTAATACATTCATTGTCAAATTCTTTATATTTTAAATGATTCTACCAAAATACAACCTTATAGTATTTTTGTTTTGAGTTTTAAATGACTTTTAACAGTCAATTTTCAAGATTTAGGAATTTTAGAAGTGTAGGGGATTTTTAACATTTATATTTATTTTAGATTTTTGAATAGAATATCACTATGTGAGAATAAAAAAAATAGAATAATAATTATATTAGCATTAATTATACTTTATTTATAGGGTGTAGTATTAATTTTAAAAAGATGAATTTTAAAATTCCAAATTAGTATGGGTTAAATTAAATCCAGAGTTTTAAAAAGCAAACATACTTAGGTTATGTTTGCATATAAATTACTCATTCCATTCGCAAATTACTTATTCTTAGAAAAGTAAAATGAGATTTAATAAAAATTAGTATTGCATTAAAATGATAAATAAAGTAAGTAAAAAAAAAGGTATTGTGGAGTCCATAATTTTATTTATGGGTGTAGATTACTTCTAAATAACGAAGGGAAAAAAATGGTAAACAAATAAAAAAAAAGTGAAAAAATAATCTCGTGGATGGAGGGGTATAATTAATATAAAATAAACTGAACTATTATTATCTTTCTTAGGACTCATTTGGTTCGTTAGATAACTTAAGATAAATTAAATTATCTTATCTAATTTGATATTTGGTTTAATGGACAAAAGCCCAAGATTAATAAAAAGCTCAAAATTAAAATTCAATTATTTTATGAATGGAAGATAATATTATCTTAGGGAAGATGTATGATAATAATCCATTGTTTTTATATTTATTAAAATACTCCTCTTATATTGAAAATGAGAACCAGAATTCTCTTTATTTTTGTTTATGATATAGAGGGCAAAATTGTCAATTGCATATGTTTTTATTATTAATCTTACAATTCAAACATTTAAAATGAAATTATCTTACACAACTAATTATCTTAATCCATCTTTAAATTATAATTTTGTCTAATCTATTTTAAATTATTTATCTTATCCATTGAATGAAATTATTTTATTTTATCATAATTTTTTTTATTACTATAACAATAGCAATATGCGTATAAGTATAACCAAACTTAAGGATCCGTTTAGTAGGCTAATGGGAAAAGAAGCCTAGATGGGCTTAAAAAAAGGTTTAAGAGTGTAATTGAAATGAATAATATTTATTGATGTTTAGTAGATCTGTAAATTAAAATAACTCATTTTTTTAATATATTTTTTTGTTTTATATGTGATATAAATACTGTTTCAACTCTTCAAATAACAAATTTAACCTTTTCATTTTTTTCAAATTTAAATACTAAGTCATTTATTTAGCACGAAACTCAACAAAGATAACATATCGGATGTGGGCATCCGATAGAACTTACATAGTGCCACATTGTTTTTCAAAATTATTTTATAAGGGCACAAATTTTTTTGTGTTCAACCCAAAATTTTTACAGTGCTACCAAACATCATTAAAGAGACAAAAATGTGTTATTCTGAATGTTTATCATTGCTACCTAATGGGCTCTTACAGAATGTACAATAACAAAACCTTCAAAACCTTTTCTAAGATTTATAAGCCACTTGTTAAAAGAAGAGACCCCTGTATTATTGAGTTTCACATTACACCAACTCCAAAAGCACCCTTTAATTTCTTCCACAATCTTTCTCACTTAAATGCAGCTTCTTCCCTTCTTCCCATATACTCTCTCCGTTCCAGAGATGTTTTCACCTTTGAAATGACACATTTTTTAAAAAAAGTAGAATTTTGTGTAAAATTATATTATTAAAATAATGAGATTAGTTGGATTGTGAGGATAAAGTTAAAGTAATAGTTTTCATTTATAAGGTGTGAAAACAATTGTGGAACGGATGAAAAAGAAAAATGTGAAAACAATTATGGGACGGATGGAGTATATAGTATCCCAGCATTCATATTAAAATGCACATTAATCAGTACAATTATGTATAACAACATTCACACACCAAGTCTGTTTGCATGGACTTAGAGCATTCAAAGAGAATATGCCTCCGGAGAGAAATTACAAAAGTAGTGCTCTTCCATGTTCAATTAATTTTTTCTCATAAACTTTTAATTTTTCTTGGATTATAAATTAATTTGACCATTAATTGTTTCCTTGGGACATAATTCTGAATTAGTGCCAGCTAGCATGTACTAATTAAGTGTTGATGTGCAGGGAAAATGGGGTGGACGATATAACCATTAAGATTCTTTACTGTGGGATATGTCACACTGATCTTCACCATGCAAAGGATGATTGGGGCATAACCATGTACCCTGTTGTTCCCGGGTAATATAATCAATCATACTTAATTTTTGCAACACTACTACTTTTTAAAGTAACAAATATGACATTAATGTATACAATTCCTTAAAATATATATCAATAATGAAGCTTATAAAATCAATTTGGTTGAATGATCAATGATCAGGCATGAAATAGTTGGGATTGTAACAAAGGTGGGGAGCAATGTGAAGAGGTTCAAGACGGGGGATCGAGCTGGGGTGGGTTGCTTGGCCGCCACTTGCTTGAAATGCGACTTCTGCAACGACGGCATGGAGAACTACTGCGACGACGTCCAATTTGTGTACAATGGCATTTTTTGGGATGGCAGCATTACTTATGGTGGCTACTCTGAGTCTCTTGTAGTAGATCATAGGTACATACCTAAATATATATATATATACTTATTGCAGTTAATTAGTTATATACATATGTTCTATATATGGAGTTAGTTACTTCTCCTAATCATTTGTCTTTAATTAACTTATTTCAAGATTTGAGCAAAACAATAATAATAGTCTCTCTATAAGTCTATAATTCACTGTATATATGATGCCGAATTTGAACCAAACAATATCTAAATAATGTAATGTCGTACCATATTATAAAAAAGAGTTGGTGGAACAATATATAGTAGGATGATTAAAGATAAATATGAATGCATGCATTTAATATTCCAAGCTGGCTCTTTACCTGTTTTTGTTTTTGATTAATTAGGTATGTGATACGTATTCCCGAGAACCTGCCAATGGATGCAGCGGCGCCTCTTCTGTGCGCTGGAATCACAGTGTACGCTCCGATGAAAGACAACAACTTATTGGAGACGAGCGGTAAACGAGTAGGGATAGTAGGTCTGGGAGGTCTTGGCCATGTTGCTGTCAAATTTGCAAAGGAGTTTGGTCACCATGTAACCATAATTAGCACTTCCCCCTCAAAAGAGAAGGAAGCCAAGGAAAGACTAGGTGCACATGATTTCATTTTGAGTACCAACCCTCAGCAAATGCAGGTAATTAAAACTATGATATCTACAAGTCCTTAATTCATTTAACTTGCTTTCTTATACAGAAAATTCTAACATAGTTTACTACTCCCTCCAGTGTTTTCACCTTTGGGATGGCACAACTTTTAAGAAAAAATAGAGTGTTGTGTAAAGTTATATTATTAAAATAATGAAAATAGTTTGATTGTGAGGATAAAGTTAAAGTAATAGTTTCTATTTATAAGGTGTGAAAACAATTGTGGAACGAATATAAAAGGAAAGTGTGAAAACAATTATGGGAAAGAGGGAGTACTGATTTTGCAACACGAAGTTAACACATTCTAAACAAATATTCCATACGTGTCATATATTTCTTCCACTTTTATTATATTCTGTTTTTGAGAATATAACAAAAGTGGAGAAAAAGAGTTGGAATAGAGGTGGATTAATATAATGAGTAGAAATTTGATAAATTTTTATTTAAAAATAAAGAAGTAATTTGTTAGTGTTTTGTCCTAATATTAAATAAGTTGGACAAAATAGTATCCTTATTGATTTCGGAATAGTGTAATAATTGAGAAAAATAATTACAACCATCAGAGATAATTAATCAAAATATGATAGAGTCTCATTATCTCCGACGAACTTTGACCTGAGTCATCTTTCAAGTATTTTTTGATGCATTTTACTCCATAAAAAAAAAACACTCAATAATTACTAACAAATGATGTTTGATTCGGTGTTTTTGGCAGACAAAGAAAAGGAGCCTTGACTTTATTTTAGATACAGTATCAGCAAAACACTCCATTGGGCCCACTCTGGAGCTGTTGAAAGTGAATGGAACTCTGGTGATTGTGGGTGCACCTGATAAGCCCATTGATCTGCCAGCATTTCCATTGATCTTTGGTAATTATTTCCTCTTCATTATTCTACTCCAATTTTTTTTAAATCTCTTTGTCCAAATCAATTTACACCATGGAACAAAACAAGAATGTGAGTAATAGATAGAGTCTATGAATAATTTTATAAAAAAAAATTATGTATAAGGTAAATAAATGAATTGAATTGTGTATATGCATGTGTGTGAGGTCAAAAGTAATGATATATATATATTTTGGTGTGTATATTATTTTGGAAAATCCAAACAAAAAAAAAAAAAAAGTGGTGGTTTGCACATTATTTCTTTTATCAATCTCAAAATAATTTTCATACCCTAAAATAGAACACCACTTTACAATATAATATTCCCAAATTTATAGCAAATGTCATTTGTTTTGGTCTCATACATACACACAATCTAATAAATTTTGTTTTAGTTATTAATATATAAAATTTTTACTAAATTTATGGGAAAGAGAGAGTAGTTAAGTGGGTTGAAAGGCTATATATGATTAATAAAGTTAAATAAAAAACAGGAAAGAGAAGTGTGAAAGGAAGCATGATCGGAAGTATAAAGGAGACGCAAGAGATGATGGACATGTGCGGAGAACACAACATAACATGTGACATCGAGGTTGTAACCCCAAATCAAATTAACGAAGCCTTCGATCGACTCGCCAAAAATGATGTCAAGTATCGTTTTGTCATCGACATTACTGCCGCCTCTCCAAATCTCTAGATCTATTTTAATTTGCCTAGGGCCTAAAATAGTACGTCATCAACTTTGTATCAATTTGTCACAATTAATGAATCAAAATTTCTTTACATTTTACTTTGCATTGTACTTGAATTTCTATTATACACACACACACACATATATATATATATATATGTGTGTGTGTGTTTGTATTTATTTATTGAAGTTGAGATTTAGATCTAAAAGTATTGATGATGTAATGGATTTTTTTGACTAGTACGGGAATTACAATGAACAAGATAAATAACTCAAGATAGATTAAATAAGATTATAATATAAAGATTGTTATTTGTGAATTACCGGTCAAAATCGGTAAAAATCGGTTGTACCAGCCTATTTTTATATTTTAATTTTTTTAATTTATTTTTCTAATTTTTTTATTAAATTAAATCTTGAGACACGTCTCAACCCTAAAATTAATTTATTCTACAATTTACATATTTTAAATTTTCATAGTAATATTTTAAGTTGAGATTTTACTATGCATGAGTTATGAAACATGTTATTATCTACAATCTGGTATTATAACTTGAGTTATTTTGAGTATTTTGATTTTGATTGACTATGATTCTATTGTGCTTATTTCAATATGTAACTTATAATTTGTTTATATGAGAATATAAACTTATTCTTTTTTAAATGTAACATATATAATATTAAATAAATATAAAAACACTGACTGAAACCATTATCATTAATAGCGCAAAGACTTCCATTATGTAGAAATCATAACCAAAATCTGGAAAAAAAAAAAACCAATAATAAATGTATTTTTTTCGTTAAACCAGTTCTAAAAAATAGTTTTTTTTTAAAATTAATTATGAAAATTATAAAATTTTCAAAAAAATTTGTCGAACAAATGTATAATTTGCAAAAATAAAAATCAACAAAATTCTTCTAAAATAAATAAAAATTTCAGAAAAACTGAATTTTTCTCTCTAGGTCAAAATTGAAAATAGAAGAAGAAAGAAGAAAAAAAAACTTGTTTAAAATGGAGAGAAAATGGAATATGGTGGTGATGATAAAGATGGAATACGAGATAAATAAAATTAATTGAAATAAAAATAGAGAGTAAATTAAAAGAGGAGGATGGAAGGAGAGGGGAATTGGTGTTTGTTGTAACCGAATGTAAAAAAGCGATAAGCGTAAATAAAGAACACAGGATTGTTAACCCAGTTCGTCACAAAGTGACTACATCTGGGGGCGACCAAGCTAGGAGATAGTAAACTATGAACTGCCATAAAAGTGTTTACAATGATAGAAGTGTATGAAATACAAGGGTGTAAGATATAATAAATAGAAGTACCATAACCCTAATATCTAAGTCTATGGGCCTAAAGCCCATTGGACTATAATCTAATATTATGTCCACTTAATAATATAATATATTATGCCAATATATTATAACACTCCCCCCTTGGACATAATAACAATGACAAGGAAGAATACAGGAGTTACCCGGAGGAGTATTATAAATGATCTTCATGATCCAATCTTCATGATTGTTTAATATTTGATACTCCCCCTGAAGATAACAATCTTCCAAGTCGACGCATCCCGATTCCATGTACGTACTTTTCAAAAGTCGAAGTGGGAAGGGATTTAGTGAACAAATCAGCCAGATTGTCACTTGAGAGTACTTATTTTATCGTGATCTCACCACTCTTCTGGAGTTCGTGAGGATAAAAGAATTTTGGGGAAATATGTTTCGTCAAGTTCCCTTTGACATAACCATTGCTCATTTGTGCAATACATGCAGCATTATCTTCATAGATAATTGAGGGGCTTAAGTCAACATAATGGATACCACACGAATTGTGAATGTGTTTTATCAGGGATTTTAATCAAACACATTCTCGTGCAGTTTCGTACAGAGCTATGATCTCTTAGTGGTTTGACGATGTGGTCACCAAAGTTTGTTTGACAGATCTCCATGAAATGGTTGTACCACCACAGAGGAAAACATAACCTGTTTGCGATTTCGCATTATGGGGATCAGATAGATAACCAGCATCAGCATAACCTATAACTATTTTGTCTTGATTTCTTTGATAGAACAGACCAAGATCTTGTGAACCTTGAAGATATCGTAAGATATTTTCACACCATTCCAATGTCTCCTCGTAGGGGAGGCACTGAATCTTGCAAGTAGATTCACTACAAAGACAATATCGGGCCTAGTGCAGTTTGCAAGATAGAGCAGTGCACCAATTGCACTTAGATAGGGAACTGCAGGTCCCAATAGCTCTTCGGTATCTTCTTTAGGTCTAAATGGGTCCTTTTCCAAATCGAGGGAACGGACAGTCATTGGATTGCTTAAAGGATGAGATTTATCCATATGGAATCTCTCCAACACTTTCTTTAGGTAAGTTGATTGGTGTATCAGTATTCTTTCAGGAAAATGCTCGATCTGCAGGCCGAGACAGAACTTGGTTTTACCCAAAGTTTTCATTTCAAATTCAGTTTTTAAGATTGAACTTGCTTCTTCAATCTCTTTCCTTGTTTCGATAATGTTTAGATCATCAACATACACCGAGATGATGCAAAAACCATTAAGGGATTTCTTAATGAAGACACAAGGAAAAGCCTCGTTATTTAGGTATTCCTTCTTCAGGAGGAATTCGCTTAGTCGATTATACCACATACGACCTGACTGTTTTAAGCCATATAACGAGCGTTGCAATTTAATGTTGAACATACTACGATGTTCGTTATTCCTCTTCTGGGGAATATATAATCCATGAGGGATTTCATATAGATATCAGAATCTAATGATCCGTATAAGTATGCGGTGACTACGTCAATTAACTGCATTTCTAAGTTTAGTTTAACTGCCAGGGATATTAAGAAGCGGAATGTTATTGCATTCATAACAGGAGAATAGGTTTGATCGAAATCAATACCGGGTCTCTGCGAAAACCCTTGAGCCACTAACCTCGCTTTGTATCTCACAATTTTATTGTTTTCGTTTCGCTTTCGTACAAATACCCAATTGTATCCAACAAGGACAACATTTTTCGGGGTACGAATGATGGAACCAAAAAATTTTCGTTTGTTTAGCGAGTCTAACTTTGCCTTTATTGCAGCTTCTCATTTCACCCAATCGGAGCGCTTCTGGCACTCGGATATAGTTTTGGGTTCAGGATCATGATCATTATTTGAAATGGTGAAGGCAATTAAGGCTGCAAATATGTTGTCAACAACAGTTGTGTTTCTATTATAAGTTTCTCCCGTATTTACGAAGTTTGTTGAAACTTCAATGTTTACATCGACCAGATCCTCTTCATTTCCCAAAGAGTATCGGTCTGATGATTCCGCATTCCTAGAGTCACTGTTTGCTTGTGCATGTGCATTTTGACTCTGATTTTCGTCTTTAGGATTAATCTCTTCAAGAGATTTTAGGGGTGACATAGTGTGTTTGCTAGCTTTACACTTACGCGAACTTGGTTCGCTTATGTTAATGCTTCATTTACGCTTCTGGCGCATGGGGGGATTAATATTTGTCTTCAAAGGGAGTTGTACCCTTTGAGGCGCATTTACAGCAGGTATATGCGACTTAGTCACGCCTTTATGATTAGTGAATGCATCTGGCAGATTAAATTGCTAAGTATTGCAAATTTATTATCTTTTGAACTTCAAGTTCAGTTTGATTTGTGGGTGGGTCTAAGAACTGAAGATCTTTTGTGTTCCAAGTAATTTCACGACATTTATTAATTGTGGTATTTTTCTCTCCCCCTAATGCCGGAAATAGATCTTCATCGAATGTGCAGTCAGCGAAACGGGCTGTAAACTGATTCCCAGTTAAAGGCTAGAGGTATTTAAGTATGGTGGGAGATACATAACCGATGTAAATACCGAGTTTCCTTTGTGGGCCCATAGATATTCGCTTAGGTGGTGGTATGGGAACATACACTGCACAACCGAATGTACGCGGATGGGAAATGTTAGGTTCATTTCCACGCACGAGTTGAATAGGGGAATATTCATGATATGCAGTTGGTCGGATTTGGATTAGTGATGATGCATGTAGAATAGCATGCCCCCAACATGAAAAAGGTAAGTTC
>JAPKLY010002099.1:3518-29417 GCA_026898435.1 Prunella vulgaris | reverse complement strand
TCACTGTACTTTGAATTTTTATAAAAACCTAACCGATTATGTTTTAATCCTAGCAAACTTTTACTGTTTCGGTTATAGAGTTCGAAAAACCTAGTTCATATTTGAAAAATCACCAAAAATCGAATATTACTCTTATTGCTACGAAAGTTTAAAGCTAATTTCGATAATCAGTATTTTATCACATAAAATATTTTCAGAATTTTTCACTGCATCAATTGGTCAGAATGAATTTTTAAACGAAACTTGGTCCAGATTTCGTTTTTTATGCATACATGATGATCATCTCAACATAACTTCAAATTTATTCACACAATTTCATGTTTTCCAAGTTATGAACATAAATAACTCATAAATAAACATGTTTAAGTTCATACCTTGTGAAAGAATGAATTTAAACATGAAATACATGAAGAGAACATTATATAACATCGCAATCACTTGATTTCAAACTTCTATCATCTCTTTCTTAATTTCCTATAACCTAATCATGCCCCTATCTTAATCATTACTTAAACATGAAGTTAAGAAGCTTACCTAAGTGTTGATGGATTGAAATCTTTTCTCCTCTTCTTTCTTGGAAACTCAAGGTTAGTATGTATGTTTGTGTGTTTTTCTCATGGTTCAAAAGTGAAGATGTAGAGCCCTATTTATAGGTAATTTTGGACATGTCTTGAGGCTTCTAAAATTTTCTAAATCCTTCTACTTAACCTCCAAGTAAGGAGGTTTAAGGAGGTGATGTGTAATGCTTAGGTCATCACTTAGGTCATGCTTATGTCATGGCTTATGTAATAATTTTGACTTTCTTAAAATCCTAAATATATTAAAGTTCTCTTAAGGTTCTAAATTAATTACAAAGTCTATATATTAATTCTATAAAATATCAAGTAAACATTACACAAATTGTTTCTTAAGGAAAGTTTCATTTTATCACTTATATCTTATGAATAAATTACTAAAATTAAAAACTACATTTAATCTTAAGTTAAATACTTTAAAAGACAAATAAAGAGCATATAAAAATTCTAAAATCTCAAGAATAAACATATATAGAGCAAATAATACATTAATAGCATATAATCGTGCCCATGCATAAATTCAAATATAAATGTGTCATATAAGCTCATAAAATATCACGCAAATATGGACATGAAAACTTAGGGTATTACAGTCTACCCCCCTAAAATAAATTTCGTCCTCGAAATTTCAAGTGTTACCGTAATTACTAAGGTAGGGGTACTTTGTTAAGACTTCGTCTTCTCTTTCTCAAGTGGCTTCTTCCTTTCCATGTTTATTCCACTGGACCTTAATCATTGGAATATCTCGATTTCTCAATCTATGAAGTTTTCTGTCAAGTATGGCTATAGGAACTTCCTCATAGGTTAGGTTGGTATCGATTTCTAGTTCAGGTTGGTTTACTATGTGGGTAGGGTCAGGTATATACTTCCGGAGCATAGAAATATGGAATACATTGTGTACTCCTGCCAAAGCTGGTTGCAATGCTACCCTGTAAGCTAAATCCCCAACTCGTTCCAAAATTTCATAAGGTCCAATGTATCTGGGTTTTAACTTTCCTCTTTTCCCAAATCGGAAAATTCCCTTCATTGGTGATACCTTTAAAAGTACTTTGTCTCCGGCCTCAAAACTCAATTCTTTCCTTCGCCTATCGGCATATGCTTTCTGTCTATTTTGAGCTGCTTGCATTCTTTCTTTGATTTTCTTTACTACCTTAGTAGTCTCTTCGATCAATTCCGGTCCTAGTAACCTCTTTTCTTCAATTTCATCCCAACATAGTGGAGATCTGCACTTTCTTCCGTACAATGCTTCGTATGGTACCATTTTAATTATAGTATGATAACTGTTGTTATAAGCAAATTCCACCAAAGGAAAATATCTTTCCCAACTTCCTCCAAAATCAATAATGCAAGCTCTTAACATATCTTCCAGAGTTTGAATTGTTCGTTCTGAATGACCATCTGTTTGGGGGTGAAAGGCTGTACTAAACTCCTATTTAGTGCCCATTACCTCTTGAAGACTGTGCCAGAATTTTGATGTAAATCGTGAATCTCTATCTGACACAATAGAAATTGGAACTCCATGTAACCGGACAATTTCTTTGATATAAATCTGAGCCAACTTGTCCAATGTAAATGTCATCTTTATTGGTAAGAAATGTGCCGTTTTGGTCAATCTGTCAATAATTACCCAAATAGCTTCATTCCCTTGCACTGACTTGGGTAATCCTACCACAAAATCCATCATAATATTTTCCCATTTCCATTCTGGAATCTCAAGTGGTTTTAACAATCCTGATGGTCTTTGATGCTCAGCTTTCACCTGTTGACAGGTCAAATATTTTTGCACAAAATTACCAATGTCCATCTTTATATTTTTCCACCAAAATACCTTCTTCAAACCTTGGTACATCTTGGTTCCTCCAGGATGAACTGAATATGGTGTACAATGTTCTTCTTCCAATATTTCTTTCTTAATTTCTTCTTTTTCTGGTAGACATATTCTTCCTTGACATACTAGAGTACCATCTTCTTGTGTCGAAAACTCCTTCGCTTTTCCTTCCTTGATTTTCTGTTTCATCTTTTCCAAGAATGTATCTTCACACTGAGCTTTTGCTATCCTTTCTTTCAAGGTTGGTTTCACTACCAAAGTATTGATTCTGACCTTTTCTTTGCGACTCAAAGCATCGGCAACTACGTTTGCCTTTCCGGGATGGTATAGTATCTCACAATCATAATCCTTTACCAACTCCAACCATCTTCTTTGTCTCATGTTTAACTCCTTCTGTTCGAAGATATACTTCAGACTCTTATGATCTGTGTAAATCTGACATTTATTTCCGTATAAGTAATGCCTCCAAATCTTGAGCGCATGAACAATTGCTGCTAACTCCAAATCATGTGTAGGATAATTTTGCTCATGTGGTTTCAATTGTCTTGATGCATACGCCACTACTTTTCCATTCTGCATAAGCACACATCCTAATCCCCATTTAGAAGCATCACTGTATATTGTAAATCCTTCCGTACCTTCAGGAATTGTAAGAACTGGGGATGTTGTTAGTCTTTGCTTTAATCCCTGAAAACTTCTTTCACATTCTTCTGTCCATTCATACTTTCTATCTTTCCGAGTCAACTGAGTTAAGGGTTTTGCAATCCGAGCAAATCCTTGAATGAATCTTCGATAATACCCTGCTAATCCAAGAAAACTACTGATTTCTTTTACATTGGTTGGTGTCTTCCATTAGTTTACAGCTTCTACTTTTGCTGGGTCAACTTCTATTCCTAAAGCCGAAACCGTATGTCCAAGAAATACAACCTTATCTAACCAGAACTCACACTTCTTGAATTTAGCATACAATTTCTCTTTTCTCAGAGTTTCCAGCGTAATCCGAAGATGTTTTGCATGTTGCTCCTGACTTTTTGAATATACTAGAATATCATCAATAAAGACGATCACAAACTGATCCAAATATTGGTGGAATACTCGATTCATCAAATCCATGAAAATAGCGGGCGCATTGCTAAGTCCAAATGGTAACACTACAAACTCGTACTGACCATATCGAGTTCTAAATGTTGTTTTCGGAATATCACTTTCCTTAATCTTCACTTGATGATATCCTGATCTCAAGTCAATCTTAGAAAATACACAGGCTCCTCTTAACTGATCAAATAGGTCTTCTATCCTGGGAAGTGGATATTTATTCTTGATGGTAAGCTTATTTAATTCCCGGTAATCAATGCACATCCTCAACGATCCATCTTTCTTTTTCACAAATAACACTGGTGCACCCCACGGTGACACACTCGGTCGAATGAACCCTTTATCCAATAGTTCTTGTAATTGTACCTTTAACTCTTGCAATTCTTTTGGTGCCATTCTGTAAGGTGCTTTCGAAACAGGCGCTGCTCCAGGTATTAAATCAATAGTAAACTCCAACTGGCGATCTGGGGGTAGTCCTGGTAAATCATCTGGGAATACATCCTTGTATTCACATACTACTGGCATATCATCCAATGTTGGACCACCGGAGTTCATTGCTACAATATTTACTAGAAATGCCGTATTCTCTCCTTTCCTTAATAACTTTCGAGCTTTCATCACTGAAATCACCTTAGGTATAATTCCAATTCTAGCACCATATAGTGTAAAATTCACACCTTCTGGTCCTTGTACCGATATTTCTTTCTCTTGGCACTTGATGAGAGCATGATTAGCCATAAGCCAATTCATTCCCAAGATAATATCAAAGTCTTTCATTTCTACTATATGTAGATTTGCCGGGAGTGAAGCATGTTCAAAATCAATCATCACGTTTTTACACAATCCTAAGGATTGTATCGTAGTACCAGAGGGAATGTTTATTTCTAGGAAATCTCCTTCTACCATAATACGAGCAGTCTCAAATTGTTCAAAGATTTTCCTAGAAATAAATGAATGTGTAGCACCAGTATCGAATAGTGTAAAAGCAGGTACTTGGGATACTTTAAACATACCTGCCATCACTTCTGGATTTTCCATTGCCTCATGTTGGTTCATGGCAAATACTCGGGCAGGTGCCATCCTCTGTTGTCCCTTCAACCTTGGACACGCAGTTATGAGATGTCCTGGTTCTTTACATTTGTAACATATTCCCGTTCCTTTTAGGCATTGTCCAAAATGTTCCTTTCCACAATTGCTGCACTTAGGTGGCTTCTGTTGTTGTGGTACTGCCGCTATTTTCTTGACTTGCTTATAATTTTTCCCTTGTTTTGTACCGACCCATTTTCTCTTATTATGTTGTGGTTCTGGCATTCTCATTCCTTCTATTTTCATACAAGCTGCAACAGCTTGTGCTTTCTCAAACATCTCAGCATAAGACTTAATATCTTGTGCTGCTAAAATAGTGCTGATTTCTGGACAAAGGTTCTGTACAAACCTCTTAGTCTTTCTTTCATCTGTATCCACCAAATGAGAAGCATAACGTCCTAGCTGATCGAACTTCTTTTCATATTCCTGAACCGTCATACTTCCTTGCTTCAACTGTAAGAACTCAGTTTCTTTTTTATCCAAGAATGACTGTGGTATGTAATTTTTGACCAATGCCGTCACAAATTTCTCCCAGGTAATTGACGTTCGTTCTTCCTCTTTCATTGTCCTACAATGAGCTTCCCACCAATAGTCTGCATCTTCAGTCAGTTGAAAGATAGCACATGAAACCTTCTGTTCATCCGTACATCCA
Source organism: Prunella vulgaris (assembly GCA_026898435.1). Lineage (NCBI taxonomy): Eukaryota > Viridiplantae > Streptophyta > Magnoliopsida > Lamiales > Lamiaceae > Prunella > Prunella vulgaris. The sequence continues at coordinate 24,181 of JAPKLY010002099.1, read as the reverse complement.
AGATAAGTGAATATCTTTTCTATACTTTGAATCCAATTCTCTACTTCCATTGGATTCTCTTTCCCGGTCAAGGTTGGAGGTCTAAACTTCTTAAACTGACTAATCTTATTCTCATGGTTTTGGACTGGAGGTGGTGCAGATGTTTGGGATGATTGGCCTTGTTGACCTAACTGTTGAACTAATTCCCTTAATACTGATGCTGATTCACCGTTCATCTCTGGTTCGGTTCTGGTCCCCCTATGACTCATGGTTCTAATCAGTAACAAACTTATTAATAATAATTAATTTACACAATTATAACCACAACATATATTTCATATACTTATACCATAAATATTACATTCAAAATATATTATTCATTCAAAACATCTAGCTCATATTAGACATATACTTTGCATATAATAGTAAGTGTCATGTAGGCACATAATACATATATAGGTCAGATAAACACATAATTTTGATTCCGATTTAATCATCATCAATGATAATTATCTCGGGCTCCTTCTTCTCTTTCTCCCACATCTCAACTGAGCTGGTACTGGCATCACTGTCACTATCGTTGTTCATCTCCATCTCGGTACTTCCTTGTCCGCCTTCGATCTTACCTTCTCTGCTTCCACAGCTTTCTTGTACTATTTCATAAATGGGAGACCACTGTTGAACTTCCTTCATCTCAAATCTTGGATGAATCGGGGTAAAATGGACAGTCCCCGATTGAGCCCATTCACAAAATAACATTGAAGTAAAACAGGGAAAGCACAGATGTCCATGTTTATCGAACACATAATCAAGCATATCCAGGCTTGCACATAACCAAGTAGATGGCACGGTATCCAGAAGTAGATGACAGTAATAGTCATCATCCATGTAATGTCCATTTGCTAGCACATGTTAATACTGTGACATTATTTCTCCAATATAAGCTCCTAAATCCTCATCCTTTATTCGTACTTGTTCCATTCTTTAACAACAAAATTTTATTCGTTAGTTTAATATAACGTATAATTCTAATAATTCATCAAATAAAATTAATCACAATTTCATATAAACAACAAAATTAAGCACTTATGAAACACTTACCTGATCCCGTCGTGGAGAATGACCTCGGTGCGGCTGTTTTGTTAGAATTTTAAAACACACACACTTTTTTTTTAAATTCTTTAGCAGGCGAACCTGCTCTGATACCACCTGTAACATCCCCACTTAAATAATACAAAAAATGTGATGTGGCACAAGTAGGAATGCTACTGAATAATATATAGTATTAAAATACGCTACAAGTTTATACAAATGAAGACTTAAAATAAGTACGATCGTAGCCTTAAATTTTTGCAAATAGCGTTCTAAACGTAAATTTATATAACATAAAATGCCACTGCCAGCCTAGTTCATTCGCCCACGTCGGGATCCATAGCATCTGTAAAAAAAATTAAAAGTTGAAGGGATAAGTGTTTGTAAACACTTAGTGGTGAATCTCTTGACAATTGCACAAATTAAAACATCAATGTTTATAACATGTGAGCCCCCAGAATTTCACCGGGTACCGCTGGGTGCTGCGACCAACCCGTGGTGCAGGGGCCACCGGACTATCTCAGTTGCCACCATTTAGGTGGACTATCTCAAACTCAGGCCCAATCGATAGCGGGCCAGACTCAAATATTTAACATTCAACATTTAATAAATGCAATTGTAAATCAAAGTAACACTCTGTGAAGAGTGAAGTAATTCCCCACCTTGTGGATTTGAACCTACAAAGAAAATTTTAATGATAGAAAATTTTGTTACTTATCCCTTCACTTTTAAATAAATCATGAGATTCACATAGCAACATCTTTCACATAAAATTTCAAATTTAAGTCTCAATACATATTCAAAAGTTGCATCAAAGATCATTAATATCAATTAAGCATGTATAATTATCAAATAACATGTCCTAAAGAAATATCGACCGTAAGATATAAACGGACTATTTCGAACAATTCGTACATAATTTCAGTTTCTGCAACCATCAATTAAAAATTCATATAAAATAAACTACTTTCCCAAAAATTCTAAAATTTTAACCACATAAACACACCTTAATTTAGTTTAATACCATAATTTTTAATTTCTGAAATTCCTTACTAAACGCTACAATTTTTACGAAGAACAAACTAGTAACAATTTCTGACCCCTTAACATAGAAAATTCACCATAAATCAATCATAAGTCCAATACCTTTGAAATTTTAACTATAAACTCCCAACTTTATGTAGTTTATCACTGTACTTTGAATTTTTATAAAAACCTAACCGATTATGTTTTAATTCTAGCAAGGTTATTATGCTTATATTATACCCCAATATTAATAGATAATTTCCGGATTGCCACTACAGTTTCTTCCACTTTATCTCCCAGCTGGTACAACGTCCCATCAGCCAAATTCCTCTCTCATAGTATTAGCTGTATCCTATAATCATTGCTCCATTAGGCTGTGTATCTCTTTTCATTCTGAATATTTGAATTTCAAATTTCTCTCTCTTTCTCTCCCTAAATTCTCTCTCTCCATCTCTCTCAAATCAATATTATGGTTGATTTGAATTCTTCTCTGTCGACGTTTTCAGCGGACAGGGTGAACGGAACAGAGGCGGCTTATTGGCGTTGACGGCAGGAGATTCTTGCAGGCATCTTCAATCCATGGCAGTTAATTGGGCGATTGCGGCGGAGAGAGCTGTAGGTAGGCGTTCCGGCGTGAGGGTGACGCAAGGCTGGAGTCGGTTGCGGAGGCGGCTTCTGGTGGTGCGACTGGATACGCGCGGCTGTGAGAATCGCAGAGGTTTGCGATGGATCTGTGGTGCTTCGATGGATAGAGCGACTCATGGCGGCGGCCTGTAATCAGGAGCAGTCGCGGTGGCCAGGAACAAAGGTACGATTCCAGTGGCATTGGTTTGGGCTGTTCTTTCCTCTGAAATTCCGATGAAGATCGATTGTTGAGCGGCGTGAATTCAGAAGTGGTCGATGGCAGATCGAAAATTGAGGACGGAGGTGTGAGGCGGTTACCATTTTCTGAACAGTGGCTGGTGTGAGTGTTTGTTGGCGAAAATTGGTTGTGGAAATGAACAGTTGTTGTTATGGTGAGAAATGGTTGATGAACAGTTGGCTTGTTTCGGAACACAGATGATGACAGCGCCTTCTCTCACAGCGACGAAACCTGCTCTCGCTGGAAACAGCCGCCTTCTCTGCAAATGCCCATTAACATCAAATGAAGCTACCATTTGCTACAGTGTTTCTGATCAGAATACTGACACAAGCAACCACTACTTTTGCCTTCTCTACTTTTTGTCCAATCCGCATTAAATGCTGCAGTGCATATCCATCATCATTCACAGTACGCTAATATGTAGTATAGTACACACCTATATTGTAAAGTACACAAGTAATATGCTACATGGGTGAAAAAGGCTAAAGTACACTAATATGTACAATAGTACAATACTATAGTCTAAAGTACACAAATGTCAGGTCTTATCTCTTTCTTCTACTATTGGCTGTACGTCATATCAAATGTCAAAATAAAGAAAGTTGCTATCACCTACCGTGTATCTGCAATTTCAGTCTGACACAAGTAATATAATTACTTTGCATACACTTTCGTCTATAATTAATGCAGACAACGTAGGGAAAAAAGGCTGCAATTGGCCCTCTTTGTATTTTTTAACTCCCAGGTGGTCTTATGTGTATTTTTGATACTTAAAATGACCCTACATGTAATCAACCCTAATTTTAACTATATAAAATACATTATCATCAAAATAAAAAATTTATAAAATATAAAATACATTAAAAATATATTTTAAAATAATCCCACGTAATACACGGATTTACGTACTAGTATATATATATATATATTTACAAACTTAAACTCAAATTGAGAATCTAATTTCCCACGATTTTTCAAAATCCTTTTTGGAATATCTAAAACTGTATTGCAATGCCAAATTTAAATATTCAACCCCTTTTCATTCATTCCTTACCAAACTATTTTTTGAATTAATTTTGGCTTTGGGATAAATATTGTCTTCAAAACTTTTCAAAATAGAGAGGTCATGACTGAGATTGTAATACTTATAAACATGAGTCTTATATATATTTATTTATAATTTTATTTAAGCATAATATATTTGAATTATCTCTGATCTAATTATTAGAATATAGACTTATGGCTTTCGCAGTTTGAAAAAAATATTTTACATATTATGTTTAAATTTTTTATAAATAAATTAAAAATTAATGTAATTCAATTATGCAAAATATAAGGTAAATATTTATTCATACCAAATTAGATTGTTCAAAAATTCAAAAAATGGAAGACTTTCTCCATTACCGTAACTGAAATAAAAACCCTGCTCTCTCGATCCTAACCCCTTATAATATCTTCTATTTACACCTTAAGCCACTAAAATGTGCGATTGGAAAAAAAATAAGTAACATCAATAATATTCATGTAAGATTTCATAAGAAAAAATCACAAAAAATAAATACAAAACGATCGAGTTACGAATCATAATCACCAACGATTATATGCATATGGATGAGCCAAAATCTTGAAGAATGTCGCTAAAATTTGCAGATGGAGAATAAAATAAAAATATTTGAAAAATGAAATTTATTGAAAATATAAGACCAGATGAACGAAATCTTCAATGATCGATTTTATATAAGATTAATCAAATTAGAAATATTATTCTGTAAGATGTTATTATTATAAATATGCTTAAAGAAAATCAGAACATGAAATTGTGTTCTTCTTAAATGCGTTGTTTCCATGCATGATTAGATTTATAATTATGTTCAGATTTATTTAATTTGTCATGCTTATATATTTTATAATATACTTTGGTAAAGAAAATAAAAGACCATAATATTTTATAAAATTTAGTTCGTTATGTGAAAAGAAAATCAAGAATTTATATAATTTAGTTTATTCTGAGATTTTTAAAAAAAATTATCATAATACGTTTGATATACACTAATACTTACTAACAAATATATACATACTATTACCTTATTTTATTAAATTATTACAAAATTGTAAAATAACATACATCTTCATCAAGATTAATTCAAAACGGTAAATTGTTAAGTACCTTTGTTTTGATTTTGATGTGTGCAAAACATATATTCTTATGGAATTAAAACTAACATTTGATCTAATAAAATTGGTTGAGGAAGTTATAGTTGATTAAGTCAAGTCTGCAGCTGTATATTTGATCACTCTACAGCCAGACATGATCTTACAGCTGTAATATTATTTCTACAACCAGTTTCTACTTTTCAGGAATCTACAGCTGCAATATAAAAGACCATACAGCTGATATGACCGTTTGAAGACTGAAGTACAAGATCAAGATTTAATGAAGTTTATCAAGACCCTTAAGCTCAAATTAGTGAAGCATTTATGCACACACCATAGAGTACTTAAGAGGAGTTTAATTCAAAGATTCTGGAGTTTAATGAAGATTAATTCAAAGAGAGCCATAATTCTGTGAATAAGGACAAATAGTATAATCAGTACCTAGCTAGATCCTTTTGTTTTTGAAAAACACATCTACATACCTGCATGGCTCCAAAGATGGTTAAATCCAAGGTTACTACATTCTCTGCTGAAGACTATGATGAATGGAAGATCAGGATGCAAGCTCACTTATCTGCAATCAATGATGAAATTTGGTCAATCATTGAAGATGGTCCTATAATTGTTGAGAAGGTCAATACTCAGCTAGATTAGCTCAGATCATCCCCGAACCCAGAAGGGAATGGATAGAGGATGACAAGAGAAGATCCAACCTTGACAATGTTGAAAAGAACACTAAATATCATTCCTTAGATAAAATTGTGTCTAGCAAGATCAAAAACTGCAAAACTGCAAAAGATATATGGGAAAAGTTGGAAACGAAGGAACTGAACAAATAAAAGAAAACAAACTAATGATAGCAGTTCAAAAGTTTGAGAACTTCAAGATGAAATCTGGTGAAACTCTTGAAAAGTTTGAGCAAGATTCATTGAGATAATCAATGAGCTAGACTCACTTGGTAAAGATTACTCACAAAGAGAAATGAACATGAAAGTTCTCAGAGGCTTACCTTCTGAGTGGGACATGAAAGTGATTGTCATGAGAGAATCAAAGGATTTATCTAAGATATCCAGCTTTGAACTCTTTTTAGACTTGAAGGCTTATGAAATTTGACATAAGTAGAAGAAAAGATCCTGACAGTGCAAAAGTTACGGCTCTAGTGGCTGACAACCTTGCAGCTGCAGATTCAAATGAAGAAGACTTGGCTATTTTCATAAAGCAGCTTGTTTGCCTATTCGGTGTCTACGTACAAGTGTACACGATCGTTATTGCAATGGCAAGCTTAACCAAGTTTATTTTATATCGAACCCAAAGGAGACGGGGATTTGTAAGGTAAGACTATTGTTCTTGATTAAAAAACACAAAGGAAATAAAGGGGATTTGGTATCTATGTCTACTAGTGCGTCAAACTTGTAAACTACCTATCACTTTGGGTTGCAAAGTGAGCTGGTGTGAGAGATATGTGCTAGTGTACTATCCTATATTTCATATGGTGAGGTATCACTTTCTCATGCCATGGAATTGTGTACAATCAATTGGTAAGCCACTCTAACATGCAAGAGGTCTCCCTAATAACACATTAAAGCCTCTAATTGTTCTTCCTATTCACTAAGTATAACTCTCACTATCTTAGGAATTTAATCAAACACTTGGCATGCATTTGGCCTAGTACAAGAAGATTTAGGAAGATAGGCCAATTCTCATTGAGACTATCTCCTAATGACCCTTATGATCAACTACACATGCAAGGCATTCATACAATCCATCAATATAGAGAATTGATCATACAACAATTCATATCAATCAAAAGATCAACATAATCACCATACTACTCCATAAGGGTCATACACCAACACACAAAGGGATTAGCCCATGGCTAATTTGGTAAACAAAAAAAAAAATTGAAGCAATAACAATCTTCATTATGCAGGAAGTATACAAAGTATTCAAGAATTTACCTATTACAATTGAAATTGAAAAGATACAAGATTACCTCTAGAAGCTAGAAAATGATCCGACAATAGAAATCGAAAATCAATCGGTAGAAATGTAGCTTGAGTTATGCTAAGAATGCAGGAGAAAAGTGATTGTCGATCCAAATGGTAGATCACAAGTAATCGTCGAAATCGTAAATGAAAATCTAAGAACACCACTTGGAAACTACCTCTAACTTCTCCTAATCTAGTGAGAGAATATGAATCTAAGAAAATGATAAAAGTCCTTTAAAAAATCTAAGATGGAAGTATATATAATGCCCTTGGATCATTAACTAAGATGCCCTTCATTAAAACGCGCAAAAATACGAAAATAGCCCTGAAAATCCGAGTGTCCTGAGCTGCTGTCGCCCAAGAGCTGAGCAACTGTCGACCACTTGGGCGACAGCTTGGTCGACACGGGTGTCTTTTGTCTTCCAAGAGTGCTAGGTCTGTCGACCCAGCATGGTCGACACTCCACTCGACAAATGGCTGTCTTTCCAGGGATATTGGTCGCGCGAGGCCTGTCTTCCGAAGAAGGAACGTCTGTCGCCCGAGACCTCAGTCTCGGTCGATGCGTGACTTCCTTGTTTTTGTCATATCTTGAGCTCTAGAACTCCGATTGACTCGATTCTTTTTGCGTTGCGACCTTCTCTTCAAGATCTTCAACATAGGATAGTAATTTTTCCATTTTTCTCAACTCCAGAATTTGGAATTTTCTCGATCTTGCTCGTTTTTTTCTCATTTTGCTCGTTTTCACCTACAATCACAACTTTCTAGCCTAAAAGGGTTAAATACACAGAGTATCACATAATAGGGTAAAATATGAACATAATATCACCAAAAGCATATACAAATGAGTGCTAAAACATGCAATTATGACGCTAATCACACCCTCAAACTAGATTGTTGCTCGGCCTCAAGCAACGAAGCGATAAGATAGGGGAATAATTGTGTGTATGAAGCATCAAGCACAAAATCAATGCCATAGAATCATCACTCAATATCTAGCAATCTAAAATACAATATCATCTAAATAACTATCGAAATCAAATCAATAAACATATTGTCAAGTCAATGAGTCATAATCCTCTCAAGATAAGTGTTTCACTCAACCCTCAAGTGTTTATGCTTTCTCGTACCTTACACAACATGCAAATACTACCATAAGCTTGGCTCAAGTCTCAAGTTCTCCACCACTTGAAATGACAATTAACTTATACATCATTGAGGACTTTTAAAGGTTGTAGTGTTGGCCCTTTGGTAGGGAAGGATCATATGGATAATAGTGACTAAGTATGATTAGTGAAGCATAGAAGGAATCATCATGTATATCATCTCTTTATACAAATAGCAATCTCATCTTCATGCTCTTTTCAAAATCACACTTCTAAACATCAATCTTCCCTTTGCAAAATTGTGAACATACTCACAACACTTTGGTCAAACTTGAACAATTTTTCATTAAAAGTCAACCTTTTTCTTTAAAGCTCTTTTAGCACTTGCCTTTGCACATTTTTGCATCAATCCTTGCATATTTGAATATTTTCCCACCTTGGCCATCCATTTCTTCATCATATCACCAATCTTCCTTCCTTCTTTTCACTCTACTAATTATAAGGACAAGAGAGTTCCAAAAAGGAAGGAAAATGGCTTAAAGTGTGGTTAGCCAAAGGAAAAGATTATAGGCACAACATGGTAAGAAATGGATATTAATATCAAGGTAGGCTCATAGGGCAAAGTAGCTCAATATAAAACCAAAAGATGGCCTCAAATCATATCATGTGAAATCAATGTCTAATGTAGCCTCAAACAAGACTCAAGCCAAGTTCTAGAGTATAATACACATGTGTGGAACTCTAATCATAGAAAATCATCCGTTCAAGATTGAAACGGGCATAATTTGGCTCAAATCTCACGGGTATAGGGTGATCATGACTCATATCATATAAAAAATGCTCATATCATTGAAATCTCAAGAATTATGAAATTAAGAGTATCAAAGATCAACAAGAATTAAACAATAATTCCATTACACTAATCAAGACTTTCAACTCATTCACACAACGATAAACATATCTTATGCATTCACTACTCAAAACAAACACAATGGCTAAAATTAACAAGCAAAACAAGGTCTCATCGATACAAGCATATGGTCTAAAAACATCATAAAAGCACTAGAATCATCCTAAACATAGCATTGCAATGAGATTTACGAAACGAACACACCCCCCCAAACTTTTTTGGACCAAGGGTCTAAAAATTTGGCAAAGAGTGAAGAAAAGATCATGCAATGCACCAATCAAAGCACAATACCATAAGAATTAACACTTAAGCTCAAAATAACAATCTAAAATCAAGTAAACTAAATCTAGGAAAGGAAACACATATGGAGATAAGTGTAAAGACATGCCTTGAGTTGGGATTAAGAATAGGAGAGTGAATTGCCACTTACACGAAAATCTTTCTTCTTGGCCAAGTGAGAGAGAAATCTCCTCATCACACCTTTCTAGAGCTCACAAATCACATCAATTATCATTGCAAATCAAAATTTTAAGAATGAATACACCTTCCAAACTTTTTCGGATCAAGGATCCTAAAAGTTTGGAAAAGAGTGATGAAAATAAGATTTACTATGAATCAATGAACCAATAATGCATCTATAAGCTCAACTACCAAGAAATCACCATACATACAAGAGACAACACCCCCAAACTAGGGTAAATCACATGCACCAACCAAAGTAAGAGAACACACTACCTCATATTAAGCAAATCAAAATAAATAAGCTATCTAACCTTCAAAGCAATTCTAATAAGCAAGAAAACTTTTAGGATGGGTTGCCTCCCATCTAGAACTTGGATTTAACGTCCCCTAGCCGGACGCACCAATGTTAGCTAAATGGCCAAGGATATTTGTCATCCATGCCATCCCACTCTAATCTCATTACATAATGATCAAGGACACAAGTAGGATTTCTGCCCCACACCCCTACTTTCCTTATCAATTTATACTTGTAAGCACAAGAAAATTCCTTTTTTCTTCTCAAAATACCAATCCACCCCCATCTCCTACTATCAAATATGTTCAAGAGGATTTTCAATTCAACCTTATGATCAAATATATCAAGTGGCAAGACGAAATCAATATGAACAACATTGTCAATGTAAGCATAAGTGGAAGAGTTTAAGGGTTTAGAAATGCTCATTTCTCCTTGAAGCTCATCTTCCACTTCCTTTTGTTGTTCTTCCTCCATGAAGCTCATGTCCATAGGTGGACTTTCATCTACCTCTTCTTGATTAATCTCTTTTTCTCCTCTTGAATCATCTCTTTCCTTCTCTTTCTTCATCACCATATCTTCTACCCCCAAGCCTTTCTCATTACTCCTTACCAATTTCACATCCTCACAACGAAATACTTCTTCCACCATCTCATCATGAAAAACTTTTGAAGGAGAATTCCCTACAACCCCATTTTTAACCTCCACACATGATATGAAATTACAATGCTCACGAGGATTAATCTCGGTTGTAGAAGAGAACTTACCTTTATTCACTTGTGGGCTTAAGGATGAAGCAATTTGCCCCATTTGAAATTCCAAGCTCTTGATTTGATTACCTTGTGAAGCATACAAGTCATCAAACTTCTTGTTCGTTTTACCATTCATCTTTCTAAATTCCACTCTCATATCTTCCATGTTCTTCAAAATCAAAGCCAATGTGTCCTCCACACTTCCCTTACCCTCATTATTAGGCGGCTTTGATCCCGGATCAATACCGGTGGCAATTGGATTGCCCCTGTAGGATTGGAGTACAAAAAATTCTCATGCCTTCTATTAGGATTGTAAGGAGGATTTCCTTGATTCAGATATGGACTTCCTTGGTTTCTAAACGGTGGAGCAACATATGACCTTTGATTATTTTGATAAGAATTGTTAAATTGCGGACGACCCATATAGTTTACTTCCTCTTGAGTGGAGGTAGTAGGAGGAGGAAGACTCTCAACAACTCTAACTTGCATAGGAGTTGGAGCTAGGTTTTGATGTTGGCCTCCATAGACCAAATTTATCACATTTGTCATCTTTTCCTCAAGAAGTGCAACTCGATCACCTGCTCCATTGCTAGACTCTCTTTGGAAAGTATCATTTGCAGCTATGTTCTCGATGATCTCGTTCACTTGACGAATGGTCTTCGACCAAACCGAGCCTCCGGCACAAGAATTCAAGTAATTCTTGTTTCCTTCATGCAATCCTATGGTGAACGTCAAAAGTATATCTTCATCCCTCAAACCATGTTGAGGACAAGCCAACAACAAGGTTTGGTACCTCTCCCATGCACTAGATATGGTCTCTCTCGCCTTTTGTCAAATTTTTTTTATCTCTTCTCTAGCCTTGAGCATCTTTGATGGAGGATAAAATTTCTTAAAAAATTGAGAACTCAACTCCTCCCAAGTGGTAGCTTTAGGATTCATAGCTCTAATCCATGCTTTAGCTCTCCCTGTCAAAGTCAAATTGAAGAATCGGAGCTTCTTCTCACTATTCGACATTCCTTTGTACTTGATCGTATCACATATCTCCATGAAGTTATTAAGGTGAGCATTTGGGTCTTCTCGATCACTCGATCCTTCAAATGGAGACTCCTTTAACAACTTCAAAAGATTCGTATTAAGCTCAAACTTTTCAGCATCAATTGGTGGTCTTTCTATTCCATCATATTACTCATTAACTCTAGGCTCAAAATAATCTCGCAGCAATGGTTCATGGTTTTGAGGTGGGTTTATGATTTGTGGTCTTTGGTGTTGAGGCGGTGGTGGGTATGGATAGTATGGGTAATTATTTGGTGGTGGTGGGTAGTGTGGTTGGTTAATTGGGTAATTGAGGTAGTTGGGATATTGTGGTGGATAGTAAGGTTGATTTGGTGGTGGATAAGGTGGGTATTGGTGTGGTATAGGTTGTGGTTGAAGTGGAACCTCTCTTTGAGCAAAATTCTCTTCTCCTTGATGTACTTGTCCTCTTAAGGGTTCTTCTTCTCTTATCTCATCTTGAGCTTCGTTCATATTATTCTCCATGTTGATTCGATTCAAACGAGCTTCTCTCCTTCTTCTTCTTAGGCTATTCTCAAGATCCAAGTCTAAGGGTAGAAGATCTCCCCCTTGACTTCTTGTGTGCATACACCTAGAAAGAATCAAGTATCAAAACTTCTCACACCAAAAATAGTAAAAAAAATTCTAAAACAAGAACAACTATCAAGCAACCAAACAAACAAGCCGTCTCCCCGGCAACGGCGCCAAAAACTTGTTTGCCTATTCGGTGTCTATGTGTAAGTGTACACAATCGTTATTGCAATGGCAAGCTTAACCAAGTTTATTTTATATCGAACCCAAAGGAGACGGGGATTTGTAAGGTAAGCCTATTGTTCTTGATTCAAAAACACAAAGCAAATAAAGGGGATTTGGTATCTATGTCAACTAGTGCGTCAAACTTGTAAACTACCTATCACCTTGGGTTGCAAAGTGAGCTGGTGTGAGAGATATGTGCTAGTGTACTATCCTACGTTTCATATGGTGAGGTATCACTTTCTCATGCCATGGAATTGTGTACAATAAATTGGTAAGCCACTCTAACATGCAAGAGGTCTCCCTAATAACACATTAAAGCCTCTAATTGTTCTTCCTTTTCACTAAGTATATCTCTCACTATCTTAGGAATTTAATCAAACACTTGGCATGCATTTGGCCTAGTACAAGAAGATTTAGGAAGATAGGCCAATTCTCATTGAGACTATCTCCTAATGGCCCTTATGATCAACTACACATGCATGACATTCATACAATCCATCAATGTAGAGAATTGATCATACAACAATTCATATCAATCAAAAGATCAACATAATCACCATACTACTTCATAAGAGTCATACACCAACACACAAAGGGATTAGCCCATGGCTAATTTGGTAAACAAAAAAAATTTGAAGCAATAACAATCTTCATTATGCAGGAATTATACAAAGTATTCAAGAATTTACCTATTACAACTGGAATTAAAAAGATACAAGATTACCTCTAGAAGCTAGAAAATGATCCGATAATAGAAATCAAAAATCAATCGGTAGAAATGTAGCTTGAGTTATGCTAAGAATGCAGGAGAAAACTAATCTTCGATCCAAACGGTAGATCACAAGTAATCGTCAAAATTATAAATGGAAATCTAAGAACACCACTTGGAAACTACCTCTAACTTCTCCTAATCTAGTGAGAGAATATGAATCTAAGAAAATGATAAAAGTCCTTTAAAAAATCTGAGATGGAAGTATATATAATGCCATTGGATCATTGACTAAGATGCCTTTCATTAAAACGCACGAAAATACAAAAATAGCCCTGAAAATCTAAGTTTCCTGAGCTGCTGTCGCCCAAGAGCTGAGCAATTGTCGACCACTTGGGCGACAGCTTGGTCGACACGGGTGCCTTTTGTCATCCAAGAGTGCTAGGTCTGTCGACCCAGCTTGGTCGACACTCCACTCGACAAATGGCTATCTCTCCAGGGATGTTGGTCGCGCGAGGCCTATCTTCCGAAGAAGGAACATCTGTCGCCTGAGACCTTAGTCTCGGTCGATGCGTGACTTCCTTATTTTTATCATATCTTGAGCTCTAGAACTCCGATTGACTCGATTCTTTTTGTGTTGCAACCCTCTCTTCAAGATCTTCAACATAGGATAGTAATTTCTCCATTTTTCTCAACTCTAGAATTTGGAATTTTCTCGATCTTGCTCATTTATTCCTCATTTTGCTCGTTTTCACCTACAATCACAACTTTCTAGCCAAAAAGGGTTAAATACACAAAGTATCACATAATAGGGTCAAATATGAACATAATATCACCAAAAGCATATAGAAATGAATGCTAAAACATGCAATTATGACCTTAATCACAGCTCAAGAAGTTTGGCAAATGGACTAAAAAGAAGCAGTTCAGACCAAAGGAGGAAGGTAAAGTGAAATCTACAGCACCTAACTTAACTTATCTGTGTTACAACTGCAGATAGCCAGGACACTTCATCAAAGATTGTCCATGAGAAGTATACAGATGAAGAAAAGAAAGTAAAGAGAAGATAGAAAGAAAAAAAGTTTGACAAGGAGAGAATTAGAGCACTCCTTTCAGAGTTTGATAAAAACCAAGAAGAAGGTCCTTTTTCTTCTCAAAAGTGAAATGTAGATTTAGAGGACTCTGACTCAACAGATTCAGATGAAGAAGCTCTAATCTGTCTTTTGGCTAAAGATGAAGATGTATGCTCTTCATCTAGTTATATAACAGAAAATGATTCTCCCTGTGACATGCTTAATGCAATCCAAAGACTTCAAGAGGAGAATGAAGATCTTAGAAGAGATAATCACATTGGAAGAGAGCATGTTAAAGCTATATTGGCTGGAGTAGAGGATGCTGAGAAACAGCTACAGATTCTACAAGAACAAGGTTACACTTGTTTGCAAAATGACAATGAAGAACTTTTCAATGAGGTAAGTCGTAGAGCTGCAGATTGTGCTTAACTGAAGGAAACTATCAGAACACAAGAGATCATGATAGCTGATCTTGAAGAAAGCAATACCTATCTTCAAAAGAAGTTGAATTATTTTGGAAAATCATCCAAACAGTTAAGGAAGATGTTGTCTGAACAAAGACACACTGGTGATTTAACTGGTATAGGATATAATCCTTGCAATTGGATGGATTACTTGAAAAATTCAACTCCTGGAAGAAAACCTGAGAGAAAATTCGTCAAAGGTTCTACATCAACCCTTGAAGAAGCTGTAAATTCAGTCCTACAGCCAAATGATCTGCAATTCTTGAATTTATTCCAAAGAATTGTCATCAAGAAGACAACATAAAATAAAGGAGATTATGAATGCGACTGAGGAAGATGTTACCAACATGTTGCAAAACATGTCTCTAAAACTAACTGCAGAAACAAAGTCAACTATGCAGTCAGAAGAGGAAGTTTTCAATAAACTCAAGATTGAAAGAAGACTCAATTTTGATAGATGCTGGAATGGAAATGTGTCTAAATTGTCTCTCTCTTCAAACATTCGAAGAGGAGGACCAATCAAGAACTATAGAAACTCTACTGCTCCCAAAAAAGCTTGGATTGCAAAGAGTATCACGGAGGAGATCCAAAACATTGGATTCCTAAATAACTCACCTTATTTTGCAGGGAAAAAGTACAACCACCAAAAGAGAGATTTAGTATATAGAGAGTGGTTGTGCAAGACACATGACTGGTGATAGAAGTTTGTTACATGACATTAGAGAGCACAAAGGTCCTAAAGTTGTTTTTGATGATAATGCCAGTGGAATAGCTAAAGAATCAGGAAGTTTACTCAAAGGAAAATTTAGATAAATGATGTTTATGTGGTAGAAGGACTGAAGCATAACTTGCTATGTGTGAGTCAATTTTGTAATAAAGGCTACACTATAGACTTTACACATCACACCTGTATAGTTAAAGATTTTGAATCCCAAACCAGAAAACTGACAGGAACTAAAAAAGGGAATGTCTACATTGTAGAGTGGGACTCTACAACTGAGACTACCTGTTTTCTTGCAAACTGTTCCAATGAAGTTAGCTGGTTATGGCACAAGAGAATGAATCACATTAACTTTAAAACCATGAATGAACTTGTGAATAATGGACTTGTAAGATGTCTACCAAACACAAAGTATATCTATGTGATGCTTGTGTCAAAGGGAAACAAACTGTTTGCCAAAATCATGTATGATTTCAACGCAAGTGTACGTGGTCGTTGTTGTCGTGGCAAGTTAACCAAGTTAAATATCGAACACAGGGAAACAATGCAATATCAAGCAAGTATTGAATGTTCACAAAGTCTAATAGCTAGGAAAATAAAGAAGAGGTCATGTTTTCTATCTACTTCACAAAGCAAAGTAAAAGCTAACTATCACCTATAGGAAGTGAGCAAGTGTGGAGTGTACATGGAAGTAATCCTACTGTAGTTCCTCTAGTGTCCTATCCATCCTAGCATGCAAAAGGGCTCTTGGTGTCTTAGTCAAGCCAACTAGTGTCTAGATCTCTCCAATAACATAAGCTTAAGGGCTCTATTATGTGTCTAGATCTCTTTACAACTCCCAAAACTCCAATTAAGATGTCTAGGCTAATATGCAATTCTCATTGGTCATACAAGCCAAATATAAAACACTTGGTATGCATAAAGTTCTTATAGCTCAATTCTCATTTCATAGCTAACCATATAGGCACATTCAATCCAATTAAACATCCCAAGCATTCATACAAGTTATTAATAAGAGAACTAATCCATCAAGATTAATAATTCATGCATAGGATTAACAAGAACTAAATTCACCAAAGTATTCATGCAACAATGCAGCAAGGAATTAGGCCATGGCTAATAGGAAGTAAAAATCAACTATTAAAATTCTAATCATCATAAATATTAACTAAAACAAGAGAATTAAAGGAAAACTTACCATATGTAGAGAAATTTAATAACTCTAAAATGCTAACTCTTGATCCAAAGCTTGAAAACATAAATCGAACCGTAGAATCGTAGCTAATAACGAGACTAAGTTAATGGAACAAACGGATAAAAGATCCAATGGATGGATCAAAAGTTATTTAAGAAAGAAGATTGAATCTAACTAAGAACCCACTAAGTAACTACCTAATTCTCTCTCTAAACTAATCTAAGAACTTGCAATAATGAAGATGATGCCTTGGATAATCTGATCCTTGAGTATTTATATTGCCTACAATGCTAAGATCAATTTGCCCTTCATTAAACGCGCGAAAAGACGAAAATACCCTTAAAAATGCCAAAACCGGAAGCTATGCTCGGACACCTTCTTGCTGGCGCTCGGACATAGTTCAAGTGGTAAGGCCGAGCGGTTCTACGCATGTGGTTGAGCGGAGCCATCCCAACTGGACCAGGTGAAATCCACTCGATCGTGGCCTTGACTGCGCTCGGACGTAGTTCAATTTCGACGTCCAATTTTCGACTTTTGCGTTTTTTATCCCACGACTCGTCCAATCTTCCTAGGGTCTCCAATAGAGTCTTATAAACATCTCCATGAGCTCGGATCTCATCCTTTGGCCTCCTATAGTCGGGAATTCCTCATTTTTGCTCGTTTTCACCTATAAAGCACACTTTCTTGCCAACAAAGGGTTAATAGCACAATTTATACTATATTAGGTTCAAATATGAATATAAATCAATCAAAACCATATAGAAATGGATGCAAAATGATGCAATTATGACCCAAATCACACCCCCAAACTAGATTGTTGCTCGTCCTCGAGCAACAAAGCGATAAGATAGGGGAATAATTGTATCAATGAAGCATCAAGCACAAGTCAAATGCCATGAAAGTACCACTCAATATCAAGCAAGTCAAGAATGCAATCTCATCTAATCAACTATCAACAAAGAATCAATAAGCAAGATATCAAATCAATGAGTCAAGATCCTGACAAGATAAGTGTATAACTCAACCCTCAAGTGTATTTGGTTCTCTCAATCATCACACCATATACACATACTACCATAAGCTTGGCTCAAGTCTAAGTTTTCCACCACTTGAAATGATAAATCATTCACATATCAATGAGGACTTTCATAAGGTTGTAGTGTTGGCTCTTTGGTAGGGAAGAAATATATGGATAAAAGTGACTAAGTATGATTAGTAAAGCATAGAAGGAATCAAAATAGCGATCATATCACCTCTTCATGAAATGTTGCACACACTCTTCATGCTCTTTCAAAATCACACTTTCAAAGATCATTCTTCCCTTTTTGACAAGTCATGATCATACTCACAACAAAAGTCAAACTTGACCATAATTTCGTCAAAAGTCAACCCTTTTCTTATGCTTGCAAGCACTTGCCTTTGAATCTTTTTTTCATATCAATCCATGCATACTTGAATTTCTTTCCACCTTGGCCACCAAGTTCTTCATCAAATCACCAATCTTCCTTCCTTCTTTTCACTCTACTAATCATAGGGACAAGAGAGTTCCAAATAGGAAGGAAAATGGCTTAAAGTGTGGTTAGCCAAAGGAAAGGTCTATAGGCACAAAATGGTAATCAATGGATCATAATATCAATGGTAGGGTCATGGAGGCAAAGTGGCTCAATGTAGAACAAAAATGGCCTCAAATCATATCATGTGAACTCTTCATCTAATGTAGCCTCAAATAAGACCAAAGCCAAGTTCTAGAGTAACATGTATGTGTGTGGAACTCACATAAAAGAATATCATCCGTTCAAGATTGAAACAGGCATACATGGCTCAAAACCTCACAGGATAGGTTGATCAAGACTTATATCATTTTAAAAGTGCTCATATCATCAAAGTATCAAGCATCATAGAATCCATCACAAACTAAACAAAACCTGAATGAAGAAATAAGTCCACTACATCTAACACGAACTATCAACAATCTGCACACAATAATTAGACTATCTCATGCATCCAGCACTCTAAACTAGCAACAATATGGCAATCATAACAAGCAAAACAAGTCATCAACATAAGCATATGGTCCAAAACATCATAGGAACACTAAGAATCAACAAAAGCATAGCATTGCAATGAAATTTGCGAAACGAACACCCCCCCAAACTTTTTTGGACCAAGGGTCTAATAAGTTTGGCAAAAGTGAAGTAAAGATCATGCAATGCACTCAATCAAAGCATAATACAACAAGATACAACACTTAAGCTCAAAATAGCAATCTACCATCAAGCAAACTAAACCTAAGAATGGAAACACATATAGAGATAAGTGTAAAGACATAGCTTGAGTTGGGATTAAGAATAGGAGATTGACTTGCCACTTACATGAGAATTTCCTTCTTTGCCGAGTAGGAAGAGAAATCTCATCATCACACCTTTCTAAAGCTCACAAATCACATTAATTATCATTGTAAATTCAAGATTTGAAGAACGAACACACCCCCAAACTTTTTCAGATCAAGGATCCTAAAAGTTTGGAAAAGACTGATGAAAATAAGATTTGCAATAAATCAATGAACCAATAAAAGCATATACTAGCTTAACTCAACCAAGAAATCACCATATATACCAAGATGCAACACCCCCAAACTAGGATAAATCACATGCACCAACCAAGGTAAGAGAACACACTAACTCATATCAAGCAAATAAAAAAAATAACACTATCTAAACTACAAAGTAAACCTATTAAGCAAGTAAACTTTTTAGGATGGGTTGCCTCCAATCTAGCGCTTGGATTTAACGTCCCCTAGCCAGACGTCACCAATGTTAGCTAAATGGCGAAGGATATAT
This sequence comes from Prunella vulgaris, assembly GCA_026898435.1. Lineage (NCBI taxonomy): Eukaryota > Viridiplantae > Streptophyta > Magnoliopsida > Lamiales > Lamiaceae > Prunella > Prunella vulgaris. The sequence continues at coordinate 4,753 of JAPKLY010002099.1, read as the reverse complement.
ATCATTCCTCCCATTATACATCAATCTCAAAGCATCATGACTAAGGAAACAAGTAGGATTTCTACCCCAAACACCCACTTTCCTTTTCAATTTATATTTGTAAGCACAAGCGAATTCTTCCTCTCTTCTTCTCAAATTACCAATACACCCTCATCTCCTACTATCAAAAATTTTCAAGAGGATTTTCAATTCAATCTTGTCATTAATCAATTCAAGAGGTTAGACAAATTCACAATAAACAACATTATCCAATATAGCACAAGTAGAAGAGTCTAAGAGTAAAGAAATGCTCATTTCAATTGTAGGCTCCTCTTTCACTTCATTTTGTTGTTTTTCGTCCATGAAGCTCATGTCCATGAGTGGACGTTCATCTTACTCTTCTAGTTCTTCCTCCTTTCCTTCTCTTAACTCATCTCTTCCTTTCTCCTCCATATCTTGTTCTTTCACCTTTTTTTCCTCCTCTAACTTTTCTTCAAAAATCTCATGGGCTTGTTGGGTCAATTGCTCCAATTGCAGCTCTAAGCTCTTAATTTGATCTCATTGAGATTTGAACATTTCATCAATCTTCACATTGGTCTCCTCAAAGCGTCTTTCGTCCTCTATTTGAATTTCTTCGAGTTGATTGAGGATGTAAACTAGAGTATCATTAATATGGCTTTGAGGAGCTTCTTCACGATGGCAAGGTATAGGAGGATAAGGATCTTCTTGTGGAGGTGGTGGTTGATATGGGTAAGGTTGATATGTATAGAAATTAGGAGGATATGTGTCTTGTGGGGAATATGAGCAATGGTTGTATTTGCCCATCTCAATTGAGTTCACTTCTACAAAACAAGCAAGTATCAACACTCACCAAGAATAGTAACAATCGAAAATAAGAAAAATAATAAAAAAACCAAACAACTAGCCATCTCCCCGGCAACGGCGCCAAAAACTTCTTTGCCAAAATCATGTATTGTTGGTCCATAAAGAAGACTTTGAGTCTTCTTGTTTTGAAAACAGCTGACTATACAATCAGCTGAGTGCGCAGTATCTTTTTGTGCGGAAATGTTTTTAGTTTAATCCTTTTAAAGAATACCTTTTATTTAGTACAGCAAGTTAGAACAATAAAATAAAGCAGATAAAAGACAAGATTTATAGTGTTTCGGACCAACTGTCCTACATCCACTCTCCTCAATCCAACTTGGAGTTGAGGGGCTCTCTTACTTACTAACTTCCTTACAACTTTCAAGAGAAAA
>JAPKLY010002098.1:0-29420 GCA_026898435.1 Prunella vulgaris | reverse complement strand
TTGAATATCGTCACTAAATATTATGAATATCGTCACCAAAGTTTATTGTGACGAATTTCTTGTTTTTGTCATGAAAATTTTGAATTAGTGACGAAAAAAATACCAGTGGCGACAAAAAGAAAATTCATCACGAATTCTCACTTTTTGGTGACGAAAATTAAATTTGTCACTTGTAGGTAACATATTGTGACGAATTTTGTATCGTCACACAAAATTTCGTCACGAAATGTGTGATTTCCTGTAGTGCATGGCCATTGGTGCTGTCAGCAAAGGAAGCAGAATCCACTTCCATGGCGTCGGATACATCCTTTTTAAGAAAATTTTTGTGAGGATCCAAAGAAGTTCCAAGATCCTCAAGTTTAGAATTCACAGAGGGAGGAAAGGTATTACCGGCATCCGTTGAATTGAGCCTCTGATGGGATGAGCCATCATCAATGATCGAAGTATCAACAAGGAACCATATTTGAGAATCGGTGTGTCCCAATAGATGCTATTTTTTGTAAAAACTAACATAATTCGAGAAGCCTGGAAAGAAGGTATCCATCGCACGAATAACATCCCTATCTGGATTGGCTGGGGCCTATGATATTGCCTTTGAGGAATCGTTAGGGTTTTGAGGTAGTGTCGCACGTCATTCAGATGGAGTATGGATGAATTCAGATAAATGGTCCTTGATGAAGTTAGCATGCAGAGAAGAAGATATGATCAACAGAGAGAGCTTGATTAAAGAAAACCTATGAACGTGAAGAGATTCTGTGATTACCGTGAGGAAACCCTAGAATGGCCATATTTTCATAATTCATATATCGAATAAATTTTAGATTCAAAGTGGCCAATTCTGAGAATATTAAGTGAACTGTTGCTCATGCAACTCCAGAATTATATACACTGAACAATCTCGAGCCAGCAAACCAACTTTAATTTTTCACCAAAACCTTTAATCTTCGAATTTAGGCCTTAAACATGTAATCTCCAAATTTGAATGTCAAATTGTTGAATTTTCTTCTTCACTTCATACCAATAAACGTTCCTAAGATTATTCAAAAACATCCCTTTCTAAGCTTCGATCATTTCCACAAATCGGAGGTTTGAGCCCTTCTTCCAGCGCCAGAATGTTGACGAATTAAATCGGCAAGAGATTACGTGGGGCTGTAAAATACGAAATTCACCAACAATTACATGGAAGAAAGATGTAGGAATAAGCAAAATTAATTTTACAAGAGTCTTGTTAAGATTCTAATTTTCCGACCCCTTTTCTTATTCAGAGTACACACATATATATACAACATAACTAGCAGGTGGTGGCACCTACTTGTGCCACCTCCCTTCTCCAAGTGTCACGTGTCTTCTCAAATTGATACATGTAAGGGCTTCCTTCGGCATGAAGTAACGACCCTCTTGATAGATTGATGGCTAAGGGCGAGGAACTCTCTTCCCTGGGTATGTATTATGTCGAAGGTGAAAGGGCAGCCCATTTATGCCAGCAGCAAAGTTTGGGTATCCGCGAGAATCCTCCTAACTTTGGCAAGTGAGTCAAATGTGGTTTCCACGAGCAGCTTCTTGGATGATTATACGGAGGTGGGGAGCAACAAGAGTTTTGCTCGCCCTTGCATGCTCTATTTGTGGGCAAATATGCTTTTTCCCTTTTCTAGTCCATTAACTTCTTTTCTTCTTAACGCAAATTGGTTATTTCCCTTTCCTTATTGCAACTTTAGTTCACACCCTTCTTGGCAAATATATTAATTTCTTGCATCAACAGTCGCCTCACTGGGTTACTTGTATTTAAGAGGAATTTGATACACTTCACTCAAACAGAACTTGGGATATGGTTTCCCGTTCAGAAAATGTGAACATTGTTGGATTCAAAATAGGTGTACTGCACTAAGCATTGCTCTGACGGCTCAATCAAATGTTATAAAACCTGTCTAGTTGCTCAGGGGTTCACTCAGTCCCTGGTACTGATTTCTCTCAAACTCTCAGTCCAGTTGTTAAAGCTTCTACGGTTCGCTACATCAGCTTGATGTTAAGAATGTCTTTCTAAATTATGTTCTTCTTAATTCTATGTTCATGGCTCAACCTCTTGGATTTATCGATCCCAAGTTCCCCAACCATGTCTGTAAATTAAAGAAGGAACTCTACGGGCTCCGTCAAGCACCTCTAGCATGGTTTCATCGTTTCAGTTACTATTTGCTCAGTTTTGGTTTCTAGAGTAGTATTTCTGATTCCTCTTTATTTTCTCTTCACTGGGGTACATCTATCATTTACCTTTTGCTATATGTTGATGATATCATTATCATAGGCAATGATCTCTCTTTACTTTGGATGGCTTACGTCAGATGTAAGTTTACCACATGTGCTATTAATTTATATTTTTTAACCATTATATTTAATGTTTGATTTATTTTGTGCAACATATTAACACTGTTTTGCATCATATAAGAGAGCTTGTTGTCCAGTATCCACATTTGTTTGATCAAACTTCATGCATTTTGGACACATTTTCTTGGACTTGTCAAAAATGTCTGAGAGGTTCTTTTTAAGATTACTATAAGAAAGTGGTAAAAATGGATGTTATGGTTTCTTATTTTAACGACAATGACGAAACGCATAAGAAAATAGTAGATTTATTGATTAGATATGTTGATGGTAAATTACCGATGTTAGGTAAAGCTTGGGTGAATTGTAGATTCCTATATATCTCTTGTTGTGTAGTCAATCATTGGATTGCACTTAGAGTAGATATACTATAGCGAAAGATTGAAGTTTATGATAGTTTGGAAGGTCATATCAATCGTGAAGGGATTTCTCTCCTTCTTAATATCCTCACGAAGTTGATATGTGAAAAATTGGGTGAGAGTTATGGTTTGAAAAATCTTAGCATTGAAAAATTGAGTTGACCTAAACAACTAAATGGGTTAGTATTCTGGAATATTTTTCAAATTTGAGTAATATTTTTCATTTAAAATTAACACTCGATTTAATGCAGACTCGATTGTGGTATGTTTACCATGAAGTATATTGAGTTTTTGCTTGCTAGAAAAGAAGTTGATCTTGTTCGTCCAAATTATATGAGAGAATGGAGGGAGAAATTATCAGCAAATATTTTTTCTAAATATTTTGATCCATAGGTAAGTAGATTTTATAACTTTCTTAGAATTTTATAACTATTAGAAATCCTCATTTTTTTTGTATTTACTTTTTTTTAAGTCACAGTTTCTAATATTAATATTCTCCTACATTTTTAAATTGACACCGTAAAAGACAACCTTTTGGGTGTGATTTGCGATCCAAATGCAATCTTTTGATGAGTAGGATATATGTATATTTTTCCCTTCATAGATTACATTGCTACTGGAATATAAAATTATTATTATAGTCATGTAAATTTAGCATCAAGTTCCAATGTTTATAAATATAGTGGATAACTTATATTTAATGTTGAAGTGGTTTAGAATTTATGTTGTTTAAATTTACTTGTTATGTTGTGTAATAGTTAGTTTTTTATTGATATATAACTGAGTTGTTTAAAAATGGATTGTTTAACAACAGGGTTATTCAATAATTGAGTTAATTTTTTTATTAAGGTTGTTCATATAAGAGTTCAATCTATAAGTAATTATATATTTTCTAGTGATAAAATATCAATTTTGACTTTTAAAGATGAACAACTAAGCAACTAAATAATTTAAACAAGTTAAACAATTGAATAACTAAAAAATTTAAACAAGTGAAATAACTAAATAGTTTAAACAACTGAACAACTATGTCAATTTAAAAACTTAAACAATTGGACAATTGAAGAATTTGAACAACTGAACAACTCAGTGATTAGGGTTTACAAATAGCTAGAGAAAGTCATCTATCACAAAACTCTAATAAAAGAGATACATCAACTATAAAATAACAAAAGACGAACAAAATAAACAAAGAAAAATATATTAAATATGTTCTTACATTCAATTAAACCTTCATATGATCGTTGTAAGAAGAAAAGAGAAAGATAGAAAGAGAAAATGAATGAATGAAGAATAGATATAGAATATATATAAAAGTGTAGATGAAAGAATTTAATGAAGATATTATTGTAATTTGATAAATATGTAAAATAGTACAATTTTATATTATTTATTTTTAAAAAAAAGTTATTTTTGTATATTGTTGATAGAATTTACTAATCGATGTTTGTTTATGTGGCTTTACAACGAATTAATTCTACTAAACAATAATCCAAGAATTTGTGTTCTTGGATAGAATATGAGGGGGGAGAGTAGAGAGTTTAGAGAGAGAAATATTGTAATAGGCACTGTATTGATTTTCAGAATTGTGTGAATAGTACAAAAGAGGTCTTATTTATAGGTGTGTGAGTGTGAGACGGCACCTTACGAGCCTATGTGGCTTCCGGTGTTGACGAGGGTTCCTTACCCTCGTCTTGGTCCCTCACACTGCTTCCTTTATCATGCCTCGTCCTACTACTATGCCTTAGACTGGATGGGCCTCATTAAAAACCTCGCCGTAAACCACCCTTGTGGATAAACCGGACGGAGGGAAAAAGAGCGCACCATCGGGGTCCTATTTGACTAATAGGCGAGCTCGGAGATGATCTACGGTGGTTTGGGCGAGCTCTGGGGCGAGCTCCAGTGCCTTGTGTGGCTTACGGACGTTATGCGATGATGGAACTCGACGAGGCCTTCCTGGGGATACAAGGCGAGCTCTGGGCGAGCTCCATGATGACAGAGATGACCCTTTTTGGGCGAGCTACGCAGGTGAGTCATCTCCATGTGGGCGAGCTTTGCACCTTTAAGGATCTGGGTGGGTCCTGACGACCTGCCAAACCTTGGCGATTATTCATATACGAATGGTACTAGTTCGCCAGTCCAACATTTGCCCCCCAGCTCGCATGTGTCATGACCTCGTCAAATGTGCAGGCGAGCTGGAGAACTTGAAATTCGGCGAACTGTCCCTGGGCGATTGCCGAGCTAGCAGGCGAGCTCGGTGAAGGCAGTTATTCCTGGTCGTCGTGGTGCGGGAATCCAGGGGTCATGCACGCCTTTTGAGACCTCGGTTCCCGCCCACCATCATATCATCTTTCAAATTTCTTGCAAACAGGTCCCTGTACTTTGTGAATATCGCACCTCGCCCCGACGTCTATAAATAGGGGGAAATGGATTCATTCCCTCACTTCTTGCATTTCGAATTCTCAGAGCATTCCCGGTGACCGATTTTTCCTGTGCTAGACGGATTTTCGAAGGCTCTTCAAGGTAGGATTCGATTTCTTTTCCCTTCTCTTCTATCTTTATTTTGATTTTTCTGTTGTTTCTTCGGGATTATGGGATTTTGGACCGTGGGTTGCACCGAGAAACTTTGCATTTCCCTGACTTTTGGACTATTGGATTTTGGACTAAGAAACTCTTGAACTTCCCTGAGACCATGTCGACACATTCCTCGAGTAGGACTCTTTCGGACCGGAATCCTGACAAACGGCCAATAATTGAGGATGAGCCACTTCGGGTTTCGTATGTAGAGATCGGCTCCAGCTCCGAGGCGATCTCGGCAGCTCGCCAGGTCTCTGGCGAGCTACGTAGCGATCCGGAGGAAGGAGCCTCCAGTTCTGTATACCGCGAGGTGTGGGAGGAAGGTGGCGAGGTCGCCCAAGAAGAAAGAGTTGCCAGTGGCAACGAAGGGCTCGAGGAGGTTGAGGAGGGCGCTGCCGAGGTCGGTGAGGAGGGTGGCGAGCTGGAGGAGGTCACGCTCGAATGGTTCCGCAGCATTGGTTTTCCGGAACCTCAGCTGGTTGAGTACCAGGTCCCCGCCCAGGTGGCTCACCCATTCGATTGGAATGAGTACGTCGCCGAGTACGCGGCGAGTTTTCCTTGCCCGAATCGGGTACCTCGTTCCGACCCCGCCGACCTGGAAGAAGTCGTCCCTTCTGAGTACAAGGCAGGCGAGGTGGTGAGCCTTATTGATGAATGCGACCTGCCTATTATACGCTGGGAGTATCGCATCCCACTGGATATTTTTATGTATGCCCCGATGAAGGATGAGCGGGCCGACGCACCTCCTGAGGGGATGACCGCTTTGAACGTAGATGTCTTGAGGGCCGGGCTTACTTTGCCGCTGCACCCCGATCATTGGCCAATATCTTGCTGACAATAATTTGGCCATCACCTAGCTCACACCGAATGCATGGAGTAACCTCCTCGCCGCCCTGTCTGTTTTTGGGTTGGAGGGTTATGAGAACGCGACGACCTCAGTGGACCTGGGCGAGCTCTTTGCCGTGACCAATCGGGCGCAGGACGGCGCGGGGTATTATTACCTGAAAGCTCGCCCAGGGGAGAAATTTCTTGGGAACCTGCCCAATAAAGTCCGTGAATGGAAGAAGCAGTTTTTCTTCGTAGGCGGTGACTGGCGAGCCTCCAACACGTATCATGGACGGGGTGATCGCATTCCCACTCCAGAGGGATATGGGGAAGCCAGCAGTAGGTCGCCTATTTCAGTGTGCGTGGGTTGAATTAGATATACTAATTCTAATTTTCTTTCCTTTTGCAGTTCCAAAGCGACACAAATCCAGTCGGGGCAGGCCTAGAGTGTCGGAGTACTTCGACGTGGTGCGCGCCATCTGCTGTTTGAGAAGTGAGAAGGACAGACAGGTCGCCCATTTGTGCGAGCACCATTGCCTGCGGCTCGCCGGGCTCCTTACACTACCGCACCACCTTGACATCCAAGGTCCCGAGCTCCCAGGTCCAACTCTTTGCAGCTCGCCTATGGGGGGGTAGCTCGCTCATCATGCTGATATTTGTAATTTTTGTGCATGTGGTAGCTTCGTTGCCATTCCGATCGCCGAGGTCCCCGAGGCCTATCAACTCGTGAAAGAGTGATTCGAGATGGGCCCACCTCGCCTCAACAGACTTGCCCCGCCGTCTGTGCTCGAGCTGGAGGAGAGCAAGAAGGCAGAGCTCGCCTCTAAAAAGGGCGAGGCAGGTGGGTCGGGAGCCCAAAAGGAGAAAGCCAAGGCTCCTGAAAAGTCCAAGGCATCGGAGGTCGCCCGGGCCGGGCGAGGTGGGGGACGAGTTGTTGCCCCCTCCGAGCGAGGTCGAGGAAAGAGGGGGGCCCAAGGTGGTGGTGGATCCCGAGCTGGCGAGGAGGATCCCCCAGCCCGCAAGAGAACGAGATACACCGGCCTGGTTGACGAGGAGTCCGACCGGGCTGAGAGGACCTCGGTGAGGTCAGGACAGGGGGGCTCCGTCCAATCCACCGCCCCGCTGGCGGCCACGCCCATTCGGAGTTCGCCCCCTTCGCCTTCTCCATTCGGGGTGCAAACCACCGACGACACGCTACTGGGTTGGGATCCTGACCGAGCTCAGTAAGTAGCTCACCCAATTGACTTCCATTGCTTTTCAATCCTTTATTTTTCTAACAGTTTTCATCTATTTCGATCTCGCAGTTATGCTCCAATCGCCTTCCCGAACCGCCATGAGGTTCTGCATGCCTTTGAGCGATCTCGCTCTCTCACTTCGATGCAGAATCTCCCTCCGGGCATAGCCCGGGATGCTGTGAGCGAGATGCCTAGGCATTGGACGACCCCTTTGGTGACGAGCATCAACAGTCAGGACCTGAGGGAGAACCTCCTTCTCTCGGGCCACTATGCGAGTAGATTGGTGCTCGCCAACCAAAAGGCCCTCGAGCAGGTTACCGAGTTGGAGGCGGGTCGCTCCGACAGGAACAGGCGGATGCTGGCGTTGGCGGACTCTGCCGACAAAGCGAAAAAACAGGCGTAGCTCACCGAGGAACGGGCCGAGGCATCGCTGGCCGCAGAGCAAAGCGCCCTCCAGTAGCTTGAGACCGTCCAACGCCGGCTCGCCCGGCTCGAGCAGGAGACGGAGGCAAGGATAAGGGCTAAGGAAGAGGAGCTCACCGCCCAGCTCGCCCAGGAGGTCGGCAGCCACGGGATCACGAAGAAAGACCTCGCACTGCAGCGGGGTCTGGTGAAGAGCTCCAACGCCGAGTGCGAGAGGCTAAAGGCCGAATTGGAGGCGAAGGCCCTTGAGGTCGCCGAACTACGCAACAGTGCTGCCTCCTCGGCCGATTTGGTAGCTGCGAAAGCCGAGGCCTTGGATCGGGGCTTCGTGCAATGTTACGCCGAGGTTCTAAGGGCCCTCTGGTGGGCGCGAGCCCATCATGATGATGAGGTGAAGGCGGTAGTGGGCGAGTTTAAGGAGTGCTTGGACAGGGTCCCCTTCCCTGATGATGCCGAGCTGGATATTGGCGACCTCCCCGAACTTAGAATTCCACTGGATTTTGTTCCGGCACGGTTCAAGATTATCAATACCATCCTAGTGCCGGAACTGAATCTAGGCGAAACGGAGGTCGCCGACCAAGAAGAGCGGACTTCGCCCACTATGGAGCAACTCCAAGAGGCGTGTGGGGATGCTATGCTAAATCTGGGCGAGTTCGATGCCAGCGGGCTTACTGGCAACATCACTTCAGAGGCCGAACTTGCCCTTCCTGGTGCCCAGGTCGCCCCTATCCCCACCGAGGTCGCCTCCGCCCCTGCTGATGCCCCCGAGACTTAGGCTTTTCCTTGCTTTCTTAGATTAGCTTTTTTAATTTCCAACTTGTAGTAGGTCGCCGGGTTGTGGAGCTCGCCCAGAAGGAGCTCCATTTTTGTAGCTTTACTTTTCGTTCAAGTAGATTCAGCTCGCCGGGCTCATGCAGCTCGCCCAGAAGGAGCTTTTTGTAGTTCAAAGACGGCCAGCTGGTCTGCCTTTGTGGCCAGCACTACTACTCATACTTAGGATTTTTTCAAGTATATTTTTTACTTGAAAATTTCTTAAGTATCTTTTGAATATAAGTCGAGCATTTTTTGTCCAACTCTTTTCCTTTATGCATTTGCGCTTTTACGTTATAATTTCGTAAATAGCTCGTTTTTGTTTATTTTTCTGCTACATAATTGTTCGTCTTATTCTACTTTGAGAAGTGAATTGTTTGTTTTACGTCGCTTACGACTACGAATTGTACCTCTGTTTTGAGAGTGCGTATTCTTCGTCTTACACCACTTAGGGCCGCGAATCGTTCGTCTTAGACCACTTAGGGCGGCGAACTGCACTTCGATTGATTCACGTTGGGCCATTAGGTTTCATGAACCTTGCCTTAGACGTTTCTTCGTCTTTTTCGCGAATTTTTCTAACTTATGGCAGTAGGTGCTTAGCAACCCTTTAAGGAGGGTACCTTCGCGACCTTGGGCACTTTGGCCTTTGCCCTCGAGCTATTTGATTATAACGTTTGGGACCTTGGTCCTTGCGCATTGAGGATTTTTGAGCAAGTGGGCGAGCTGGGCTCGGTGAGCTGTCTGGAGCAGTGGGTGACCTGGTGCAGCTCGTCTGGTTGGAGAGCTGCACAGGTCCAAACACTTGGGGAATTTTTCTGAATTTTTTCTGACTTTTCATAGCGGTGTAATTTACATCGGTTGCCATCGACATTTCTGATGCAAACCTTCGACTAGTCTATTACAGGATTCTAGTCTATTGGTAGAATTTTTTTAGATGTGCCGAGCTCCAGGTGTATGACGAGGCTTTACCTTCTGCGTCTTCTAGATCATAGGTACCGTTCAGCCAGGCTGCGGTGACCCGGAATGGTCCTTCCCAGTTTGAACCGAAAACACCTGGTGGGGCCATCAATTTCTTTTTTAACACCAGGTCTCCGACCTTGAACTTTCGGTCTCGGACCTGAGAGTTGTAATATTTTTCCGCTCTGCGCTTGTAGGTGGCATTTTTCATTTCTGACGAAGCTCTGGTCTCTTCGATCAGATCTTTTTCTACTGCCAAGGCTTCCACATTCTTTTCTTCATCATACCCCACCACCTTCCAAGTCTTGTTCTGGACTTCTACCGGGACTACGGCTTCAGTCCCGAAGGCTAGGGCAAACGGGATCTCCCCGGTGCTGGCCCTAAAGGAAGTTCTATAAGACCATAGGACCTCCGGGAGTTCGTCTGCCCAGCTTCCTTTCTTCTCTTCGAGGCAGAGCTTCAATATGTGTTTCAGGATCTTGTTCACCGCCTCGACCTGGCCGTTCGACTGGGGGTGATATGGAGTTGAGTAGTGCTTCTTGATGTTCCATGAGCTGCAGAAGTCCCTCAACTTCTGTCCGTCGAACTGCCTTCCATTATCAGTGATGACCGACTGCGGGAGTCCAAACCTGCAGATCAGGTTTTTCCAAATGAAGCCGATCATCCTTTCTTGGGTTATGGTTGTGAGAGCTTCGGCCTCAGCCCACTTAGTGTAGTAGTCTACTGCTACGACAGTAAACTTTACACCGCCTCTGCCAGGTGGAAATGGGCCGATCAAGTCAATACCCCATTTCGCGAAAGGCCATGGGCTGAAAACCGACTTAAGCTGGTTGGCTGGGGAGTGGATGTTAGGTGCGAAAAGTTGGCACTTTCGGCACCTTCGAGCGAAGCTGATGGCATCTTTGCGAAGAGTGGGCCAGTAGTAGCCTTGTCTGATCATTTTATATGCCAATGCTTGACCCCCAGCGTGACTCCCAAAAATTCCTTCATGAATTTCTTCTAACACTTCGGACCCCTGCTTCCTAGTTAGGCATTTGAGTAGGGGTAGAGAGAATCCACGTTTATAGAGTTGGCCATCCAGCAGCGTATATCTGGCAGCTTGCTTTATTAACCGGCTAGCTTCCCAGGTGTCCACGGGGGTTGTTCCGTCTGTTAGGTATTTTTGGATTGGGGTGCACCAATCTTCACCACCTTCATTGTCCTCCTACCCCCCGCTCGAGGTTTGATTTATCTTGTAATCGAACGTCGAGGGGTTTTTCAGTGTGGTGATCACAACTTCTGTGAATTCGGCTTCGCCGTTGCTAGTAGCTAGCCGGGCTAGAGCATCTGCTTGTGTGTTCTCTAGTCGCGGTATCTGATTGATGTAAACTTGTGTAAACATCGAGATCAGATGCGCGGCTATTTTCTGGTAGGTCATCATCTGCTGGTCTTTTGCCTCATATTCCCCCCGGACTTGGGATATTATTAGCTGGGAATCTCCGAAAACTTGAAGATTGGTTGCCCCCACAGCTAATGATAGCCTAAGTCCTGCTATCAACGCTTCATACTCCGCCTCATTGTTGGTTGCTCGAAAGTCGAACCGAATTGCGGAGGTGAAGACTTGTCTATCTGGGCTGATCAGGACCACGCCGGCACCTGCTGCCATGCTAGTTGATGATCCGTCCACGTAGAGATGCCACGGAGCTATACGCCCCCTCGTCGGATCTTGTGGGAAAGTTAGCTCGATGATGAAGTCGGCAAGTGCTTGTCCCTTGATCGCTGTTCGGGGTGCGTAGGTTATACCGTATTGGCTGATCTCCAGTGACCATTTCAGCAGGCGTCCGGCAGTGTCTGGGCGCTGTAGTATTTGACGCAGTGGGAACGTTGTCAGTACCTCTACTGGATGGTCAAAGAAATAAGGCCTCAATTTTCTAACACTCATCACCAGTGCATAAGCCAGCTTCTCTGTTGGGGTGTACCGCAACTCAGCTTCATGTATGACTTGGCTCACGTAGTACACTGGTAGGTGTGTTTTCGCCTCTTCTCGGACCAAGACGGAGCTGATGGCCACCTCTGACGCGGCTAGGTACAGATACAGCTTCTCTCCAGGTATTGGCTTCGACAGAACCTGTGTATCCGCCAGGTATGTTTTGATATCTTCGAAGGCTCGTTGGCATTCATTTGTCCAGACGAAGTGGTTTTTGAGGTGGAGCTTGTTGGCCTTGGCCGCCTCTTTGTACCTCCGTGTGTTTGCCTTAATTGCCTCAAAAAATAGACGATTTCGGTCGCCGGACCTGGAGATGAATCTGTTCAGGGCTGCCATGCACACTGTCAGCCTTTGAATTTTTTGGACGGAATCGGGTATACCCATCTCGATTATGCATTGGACCTGTGTTGGGTTGACCTCAATTCCCCGCTGGCTAACTAGGTGCCCCAGGAACTTCCCAGAGTGTACGCCGAAGCTGGTCTTTTTGGGGTTCAACTTCATGTTGTAGTGGCGCAGTATGTCGAAGGTCTGTTTCAGGTGGTCCAGGTGGTCCTCCTTTCTCAAACTCTAGACAACTATGTCATCCACGTACACCTCCATGGATTCGCCAATGTGTTGGTCAAACATTTTGTTCACCAATCTTTGGTAGGTAGCTCCGGCGTTGATGAGTCCGAACGGCATCCTTTCCCAGCAATACATGTTCTTGTTAGTGTAGAACGTCGTGTGTTCCTGGTCATCTGGGTGTAGAGCTATCTGGTGATAGCCCGCAAAAGCATCCATGAATGCCATCATCTCATGGCCTGCAGTGCTGTCCACCAGCTGGTCAATGTGAGGTAATGGGAAGTTGTCCTTCGGGCATGCTTTGTTCAGGTCCGTGAAGTCAATGCAGAGTCTCCACGTCCCATTGTGTTTCTTTACCAGGATGGGATTCGCGACCCACTGCGGACACAGAGCTTCCTTGATGAGCTTTTTGTCTAACAACTTCTCCACCTCAACAGTCAGAGCCGCGTACTTGTCTGGTCCATACTTTCTTCGCTTTTGGCGCACGGGTCTTCTCGTCGGATCTATGTTAAGTCTGTGGCAAGCATGTTCCAACGGGATCCCCGTCATGTCTTCGTGGGACCAGGCAAACACGTCCAGGTTGGTCATCAAGAAGAGTTCCATCCTCGACCGGTACGGTTCAGGTAACTCAGAACCGATGAAAAGTTATAAGTCCCTTTTCGGGTCCACCGGGAGTGCCGTCAATTCCTCCATGGGGGTTGCTTTTCTCTTTTGACTTTTCCACCTCGGGTCGCTGATGAACTCGTCCTACTCCCCTTGTGACATCTGCGCAGGCTCGTGGCCTATACGTGGCTCGAGGTCATCGGGTTGGCTCTCAGCTTGGGCGAGTTCGTCAGCTGTGAACACCTCCGGTGGTCTGTCAGCTTGGGATGGTGTGGTGACTTGGGGAGTTGGGTCAACGTCCATTGGTGTTGGTTCTTGACCTCTCGCAGGTCCCCCACCTTGGGCCTCATCAGCTACCTCCATGGGAGTAGGCTGCTGTCCCTGCGCAGGTCTCAACACTTGGGTTTCTTCCAAGTCCTCCATTGGTGTCGGTTGTGTGTCTTGCACAGGTCCAGTGCCTTGGTTGATTTCTGACAAATCGCCTACCTCCATCATCCCAGTTTCGACCGAGATGACATCTAGGATGTTTGGCTCGTTTGCAGGAATCTGCACGTCCTCTTCGAGGATGTGGACTTGTGTCACCGCTTTCTTGACCCGGCCGTCTTTGACCTAGAGTAAACACTCTCGGGCCTTTTTCTGGTCACCTTTTATAGTTTCGGCACCTTTTGGAGTTGGGAATTTTAAACAGTAGTAGTAGGTCGAACACGCTGCTTTAAATTCATTAATAAACGGGCGGCCAAGGAACCCGTTGTAGGAGGACTGCTGGTCGACAACTAGAAAATATATGAGCCTAGTCAGTCTCCTTTCGGGGTCCTCAGCCGATACAAGCTGGACGCTCAACCTAACACTACCTAGGGGGACGGTTACAGCTTCTCCGAACCCCACTATCCTAGCATTGCTAGGTTCCAGATACGACTCAAAATCACCTAAGGCGTCTAAGGTGGATTTGAAGAGAATGTTGGTGAATGCGCCGGTGTCCACAAGTAGCCTGTGGACTCGGACGTTCATGATGTTGGTGGTTATCACCAACGAGTCGTTGTGAGGCATCAGTACCCCTTCCAGGTCCGCCGCGGAGAACGTCAGCTCGTCAGTAAGCTGTGAGACGGTCCTGCGGCCGGAGCTGCCTTCCTGGACTTGGTTTATGGCCCGGATTTCGGCCTTCCTCTTTCTCCTGGATATGGAGGATCCCCCGTCCTGGAGACCTCCGGTAGCTCCGATCTCTTCCTCAAGAACTAAGAGTTCCCGAGTAGGCTCCATGTTTTGCTGAGGTTGGGGAGGTGCCCTCCGTCTGTGATGGGGACCAGGTTGGTCTGCTTTCTCTTCCTCGTCATCGGAGGTAGCCCTCCTCTCGAACCTCGGTCTCTTAGCTGGGGCCTTCTTCACGAACTCGGCCAATTTCCCCTCCTCGTAAAATTTCCAGAGTTGCTTGAGGTCTCGGCACTCGCTGGTGAAGTGGCCGATGGCCTGATGGTAGGCACAGAATTTGTTGGGATTGAGCTTCGTGCGGTCCTGGCAGATTCACCTCGGCTCTTCCAGCATGGCCTTGCCTTTGACAGCGGTGAAGACGTGGTCGACGGAGACAGTGAGGACCTGGTTGAGCTTTTCTTTGAGCTCATCTCCCTCGCCAAAGGCCTTTAAGTTCCGAGGAGCTTTGTAGGCGCCCCCGGACTTCTTCCCGTGGGGCTTCCTTTCCTCGTGGGCACTAACTTCTTTCAGTAGTGCCTCCTGCATAGCCGTGAACACCCCCGCCTTGTGATGGAATTCGATGTAAGTGTTGGGACATGCGAGGTGCATCTCCTTCCAGAGGTCGGTACCCCTCCTGAGTCCGGCCATCGCTGCGACGACCTTGGTGTCCTCACTCACTGGCTCGCCTTCCAGCAGGATTTTATCGAACCTTTCCAGGTATTGCTGGTCAGTCTCGCTCTCGCCTTGGTGGATGTTGGCGAGCCGGTGTTTCTGGGTAAGGTAAGATCTGAACCCAGAGAAGTGGGCCAGGAACTCCTGTGAGAGTTGGCCAAATGAGCAGATTGACCCCGGGGCAAGTGAAGAGAACCATCGGTGAGCTCGATCCCCTAGGGTCAGTGGAAAGTTCCGGCACTGGGTGGAGTCGGTGGCGCCGACCGAAATCATAAAGTCCACGTACTTGGCCAGGTGGACTTTCAGGTCCGATTCGCCTTCGTATGCGGACATCACTGGGAATTGAATTTTCTTCTGGACCGGTGCGCGGAGGATGGCAGGTGCCAATGGAGAGGTGGGGAGAGTCGTGGCATCAGGTCCACCAGACTTGGCTGCTACTTGTGCTTGTAGCATTTCAACGGCCTTTTTCAGTGAGGCCAGCTCGTCATCTCGGGTCACCTCCGGTGGAGGGTGCTCAAAGGTCGTGCGTCTCGCGGACGCACGTCCCCGAGGTGCCTCACTCTGGGGTGACCTCTCAGTGGCGGGCTGGAATTGGCGTCCGCCGTGGGGGCCTAGTCGGTCAGTGGCGGGTCTCCTCAGCCTTTCGTGGGCTGATCTGCGTGGCTGCTGATCGGAGTCCCCATGGGACGCAGCTGGGGCCGCCGTACGCTCATTCTCTTCGTATCTCGGGCCCAGGCGGCCTTGGAGGACTTCCCTCCTTTGAGATTGGTGAGTGCCAGATGCCCCGGTGTAGGCCGACTCCCTTCCAGTGTAGGGAGCAGGACCCTCCTCCACCATTTTGGCCTTGCCTGCTCTCTCCCTGCGCTGGCGAGCCTGTGCCGAGCTCGCCTCCTGCTCGGTGGGGAGTACGCTGTAGTCCCCTCTGGTTTGGGTGCCCTGAGTGGGCCTGGTCTGGTCCCGGGTTTCGGCGGCTGGAGCTCGCCTGGGTACTAGGGCGAGCTCGTCCTGCTGTCGCTGCTGCAACCTTTGTAAGGTCGCGATGGTGCGTTGGAGCTCGTCAGGATTGCTGACCAGGTCCCTCAGAGCGGGGGCAAAGTCCTCCTGGGTCACCGCAACTCGCGGGGGTCGCGGAGCTGTGGTGCTCTTCTGGGGAGGTGGTTGTGAGGTCTCCACCACCTGGCGTGAGATCTCCACCTCGGCCTGGTTTTGATCACCCCCTTTAGACCTTCCCGCAGCGGCGGAGGCCTGTCCTTTGGCGGCTCGAGTGTTAGCCATTTTTGGGTTTCGGAGGGGGTAGCTTGCTGCAGGTCACCGAGATGGAGGGAGGTCGCTGGAGTGGTGGAGGTCGCCGATGCGGTGTTTGTCCAGCTTAGGTGGAGCCGTGCAAGTTTTCGTCTAGCCTCGCGTGTTGACAAATTATTCGAAATTCGGTTTATTCGTGTGCACGCGCGCGTTTGAAAACTTGTTCCGGGCAGATCTCGTGAAATTCGAAAATTTAGGTTTTTGTCTGGAAATCTGGGTTCTTTGTTCAAGGGATGAAGATGTATGTGTATCTTCAAGTGTTCATGGGTTTTATCAAGAACACCTTCAAATCTTCAAACCTTCAACCAAACCCTAACTTTTTGTTCTTGAAATTTTTTATTTTTCAGGTTCAGCACCGCCCTTTCTCTAGCGCCAAATTGTTGATAGAATTTACTAATCGATGTTTGTTTATGTGGCTTTACAACGAATTAATTCTACCAAACAATAATCCAAGAATTTGTGTTCTTGGATAGAATATGAGGGGGGAGAGTAGAGAGTTTAGAGAGAAAAATATTGTAATAGGCACTGTATTGATTTTCAGAATTGTGTGAATAGTACAAGAGAGGTCTTATTTATAGGTGTGTGAGTGTGAGACGGCACCTTACGAGCCTATGTGGCTTCCGGTGTTGACGAGGGTTCCTTACCCTCGTCTTGGTCTCTCACACTGCTTCCTTTATCATGCCTCGTCCTACTACTATGCCTTAGACTGGATGGGCCTCATTAAAAACCTCGCCGTAAACCACCCTTGTGGATAAACCGGACGGAGGGAAAAAGAGCGCACCATCGGGGTCCTATTTGACTAATAGGCGAGCTCGGAGATGATCTACGGTGGTTTGGGCGAGCTCCAGTGCCTTGTGTGGCTTACGGACGTTATGCGATGATGGAACTCGACGAGGCCTTCCTGGGGATACAAGGCGAGCTCTGGGCGAGCTCCAGGATGACAGAGATGACCCTTTTTGGGCGAGCTACGCAGGTGAGTCATCTCCATGTGGGCGAGCTCTGCACCTTTAAGGATCTAGGTGGGTCCTGACGACCTGCCAAATCTTGGCGATTATTCATATACGAATGGTACTAGTTCGCCAGTCCAACATATATATTGAATAAGTAAGACTATTCTTTAAAATAGAGGATTTGGCTAGGCTACTTTTAAACGAACATACAAACCCATCCCGTAAAGTATAATATTATATATATATATATATATAGTACGTATACTCATGAATTTCGCGGTATAAAATAAAAATTATATGTATAAAAAATTATACTTTTGTTATTTGATTAATAATTTTTTTATAAATATAATACTGAATTATAAGATAATTAATTTTTGTTTGATTTATTTAATTTTTTGTATTGATTTGATTAAATATTATACAAATTAAATTTAAAATTAAGTAAGTAAGTAAGTAAAAAAAAAAAACATTATCTCCTAACAATAGTAATCATTTATAATTGAAATATATTTTGTAACAAAAGAATTTGATTTATCATGTTTATTGAATTGAAATTATGATCAAAGTTAAAAAAAAAAATTATCATATTTGAAGAAAATCAAGAAATATCTAAAATTTATTTTATTATATTTAAAGATAAACAATAAAAATATTTGAATTATAATTTTTAATTATTATATGAGTATATCAAAAGGAAATCAAGAACATAATATTTATACTTATTTTATTATAATTAAAAAATTAAAAAATATTTTAAGATTAAGTCGCTCTAAAATAATAAAAATAAAAGTGGATTAGATAAACAAAATCAAGAGATAATATTTTATAAGATTCATTTTTTTTTTATGATTAAAGAAAATTAAAAAAAATCATATAAGATTTAATTTTATGGGTTTATTTTTTTTAGTTTATTAAAAAGTGATTCATGATATGAACCACCTTTACACAAAACCTACTCTAAAATAAAATATTATTAAATTTTTTAATAATATAAACACATTAGTAAATATAAAAAATGATGATTAGATCCACATATAATATTCATCTACGAATGACTTAACCTCTTAGAAATAATGTGATACATAAATAATATAATAATAATAATAATAATAAATATGATTAGATGTGCAAATAATTTATAAAAATAACAATAAAATTTAAGATTAAATAAAAATTAATTAAACCAATTAGGGTCAATACAATGCATACATAATGAGTAAATAAATTACGGTGTAAAGAATCGAATTTGAGAATTGTGATGTTGTGTGAGTTTTGATTTAAGGGTTAAGGATTTATATAAAGTTGTGAATCAATAAATCTTGATTTTTTGAATTTAACATATATATATATATATATGTGTGTGTGTGTGTGTATCAATGATTTATAGATTTATTCGCAAATTCTAGCATCTTGGGTGCATAGTATGCACCTTGATTTTAGTTTAATTTTAAATTTAATTTGATTTTTTCATAAACACACACTACACGCCGCACTGTGTGTTTTTGGGTATATCACTCTGTTTTTGGGTATTGCAAGGATTTGTTCTTTGGGTATTAAGAAGTTGTTCTTGGGGTATAACTAAATTGTTCTTTGGGTATTGATAATTGCTGAGGGCATTAATAATATTTTGTGAATGTTTTTTCCCATGCTAGTATGCTACTGCTAATAACCTTGAGTTAAAATCTGAAAACTTTAAAATTCCAATAACACCTCTTGCAAGTGCTACTGCTCCATTCTCAAGAGGAGTATGATAGTAAGGTTTTTTTATATCATATTACTATGAATAAAACCTATAATTCAAAGACCAATATTATTCATATCATTGACTACACATGGCTCCACGCATTTCATGATAGTCGGACATTGAGAATTAAAAAGATCATTATCATATATAGTGGCTCAGAGTGATATTCTCGAGACCATGTACGTCACTTGCCTTCATTGTTAAACAAACCTTTAGGCTCATTTGGTTCGTAAGATAAAAGTATCTATCCATTAAAATCATGTATGTTTTTGGCGGATAGATACTTTTATCTTACGAACCAAACATACCCAAAGAGTATATATATTTATTCTTCTTCTTTGTGTGAAAGTATTTGGTGTTTAATTCTATCCCTAGCTGCACAAAACCCACACATTCTTAGCTCTTTGATACCAATGAAGTTCCTTTCAGCTTTTGTAGCTACCGGCTTCACCACATCTTCCCCTATCAATTACCTCATCCCAAATTCTGTCTATTTTCCTTCTTATCTCTCTAATCCTTTGGGGGCAAATTTCCAATTATGTTCTCTGCCCACATGGAACATGCACATTCTCTTGCCATTTCTTCTCTGTGTTCTTTCCAAAATGTTAACAAGTTTGCTCAATGACAAAAGCTTAAGTCCTCATAATATGTTATCCTTTCCATCCAGCCACAGGGTGTCCGGTTAGTGGAAGATGATCCCTTATTTGAACGACAGTGAGGTCTTCAAAGCATAAATTATAATACCCCAAAGTAAATTATAATACCTCAAGAATAAATTATAATACTCAAATAACAATATATAATACTTGTTAGATATAATTGAAGATACACACTTTATTATATTATGTACATGTTTGCACGTATAAGTGTAAACTCACTCATCACAGAATTAGTCTAAGCCTAACAAATAGGTAGTTAGTTTGTTAGTCATTAGATATGAATTTGAATTTTTAATCTATAAATACCTGTAATCTCATCATTTCATATATGGGAAAATATATTTTAAATACTTGTAATACTCAAATAATAATTTATAATACCTAAAGAACAATATATAATACCCAAATAATAATTTATAATATCAAAAGAACAATTAATAAATAAATAATTAATAAACGAGTAATACTTAAAGAACAATTTATAGATACCCAAAGAACATCTTATAATACCCAAAGAATAATTTATAATACACAATGAATAATTTATAAATAAATAATTGATAAATGAATAAACTCAAATAATAATTAATTTATAATACATAAAGAACAATTTATAATCACTACAACAAAATATGGATATTACGACACAAATTTTGGGTCATTTATCATTTAATGTCTCTAATAATTATATTAGGACACTTAACTAAATTTATTTATTATACTTATTTGTTGGGGGCACTTCCTAGTTCCCGCCTATATCCATTAATTTTATTAGAAATAAAATTTTAAAATTAAAACTTCATTTCACCTTTTCCATTTTCCCCAATTTCATATCACTAAAAGAAACCCTATACGCACCAGATAAAAGAACAATCAATCAGTTCAGCGAGATGGTATTGTGGAAATTATGACTCGTGTATGGGTCGCAGTCGTTGGCATCAGGATTTCTGGCCGGTGTGTGGAGAGTCAATGCTGCGAAGAGGTTTTCTTTATGCAGCACTGCAACAGAGGCGCGGGATTTGTGCCGGACTTGGGTTTGAGCATCGCAACAGAATTGTGAGGCAGTCCAGACGGCGTCATCACAATACTTATGCGTTTCTGATAAAAATGACGCGATTGTGGCCTACGGTGGTGAGAGGCTCAACCAATGGGAGCGGCACGATTAGCGGTGGTATATTGTACGTCCCTTAAATACAGTTTACTTTGAATTCCTATTCATTGAATTAGTTTCAATTTATGGTTAAATACTTAATTTTATTAGGTGGTTAGATGTATGATTTGAATTCTGATTTCTCTCTCAATTTTCTCATATAGACAGCAGAAATATAAAGTTTGCAATTGAATTTGGAGTTTGATTTAATAACTGCACAGTAATTGATCAATTATATGCTATATATTTATTTGATCAGATGTAAACTTAGTTGCTTTCTCTAATTATTAGAAGATATAAATCAATTAGGTAACTCTATACAAAAATTAATAATGAGAGTCTGCTATTTTAATGTAAGCAACATGCCCTTGAGAATAAAAAATTAAGAACAGAGCAAGAAATTATGGACTGTGTTACCCATTAAGATGTTCATTTATGTTAATTGTCACTAGTTTGATAAAACACAATTACCAAATTCTACTTTTCTCAACTTTGCAGGATTGGTAATTGCATTTTCTTTCTTAGTGCCCTTGTCTTCTTCTTCTTCTTCAGCAAATTAACTTCCTATAAAATGGTATATAGTATTAATTTCATAATTTTGTTTATTTCCTTAACATGGGTTGTTATATCAATACTTTGTGACTGTTTTTTTTACTTGGTTTTATAAATTCAAACATTTCTGTTTTACTTTAATAATTCTTAAGTAGCATGAATTATTTATATATAGGGTCATGTAATATCATGATTCAATTTTTTCACAATTCTATACTTATATCAATACAGGTCTTGTGCTGGATTGAATGATAAACAAGTGACAATATACAAACTTGTGTTTAAACAGGTTGGAAGTAACCAAATTGCATTGCTTGACCTTACTTTCCCGGTATGTCCAATTAAGTGAACTTGGATATTAGTTATTGTTTGCCAGCTTTTTTGCTAATTTACCTGGGAGTTTGAGTTTTGTACGGGTAGAATTATATACTTCATATTTCATTATCTGCATTATAGCATGAATGACTAAAATTTTTGATATCTAAACCATTCAAATTCTAAAAGAGGATATTTTTGTGTTCTCGCCTTTTCGAAATCTGAAGGTAGTATGTTTTGTTTGCAGGATAATTTTGGCAGATTGCATGGTAAAAGTAAAGAAACTCCAATGATACTAAAGTAGATCAGACGTATATTTCCAAACAAAGTAACCATATAGAGTTTGCAAGTAATTAAAATTCTGGTTTGTATATGATCTTGTTTCTTAAATTTATAATTGAATCTGTGAGTTTTCTTTAAACATGACAGGATGAGACAGTCCTAGTTGACTGGAAACAACAGTTGGATGGCAATATTGAAACAATGAAACCACATTCAAATATTTGTGGCATTTGCAGGGTGCGTAACTTCCATCCTATATTCACATTATGTTGCTCTGCTTATTTTATTTATTATGATGACTAATAGAGGCTACTGCTGGCTTTTTCTTGTTTGTTGTCAAAGCATCACTCCAGTGTATTATGAAAGAATATGTTAAATTTTTTGCATTGTAGCATTGTGGTTCTTCATCTGTGTTTGATACTTCATAATTATCTGTTTCCTGATTTGTGTGTGTACCAATAGAATTAATATGGTCCAAGTGCTCTGCATTTTTTTTATTTACTCAGCTTACACTTCAAACCATTTTATGCATACCCAAGAATTCTAGAGAGTTTTGGGTGTATGTTGGCTATTTTAGCAAATACTGTGAAAGAACATATTGCTAAGAAAATTGTGATGTATCTAGAAGGTAATGCATTTGAGTAAGTTGAATGTATTTGTTTGTGTTTCCAGAGGACCTCAGTTTCTATATATTTTGGGAAAATTATTCCAAAACTCCAAGATAGTGTCCTTTTTGAATTTTAAAAATTTGGATTTTAGATTTTGAAAACTAAAACTCATTTTACTTTGGGTTTTAAAATTAGAATTCTACACCCCTATAAATAACAGATAGAACTTATCTATTAACTATTATTATATTTTTTTACCCCACCCAATATTTAAAAGCTCCTAATTTTTAAAAATTAATATTTAAATACTCATTTTTATTTCTAATAGTAATATGAATATGTCCTTTTATATGTTAACTTCAGAAAATCCATTATTTGCATTCTTTCCTAGCAAGTAGCAACCACATTTGAATGAGGACCTCACTGTTGCTACTTTGCTCTTTCCTTAGTTTGTTTCATTTATGATGTTGAATTATATTTATCTTGTATGCAGTTTGAAGTTTCGCATCATATAATTTGCAGCTCAGACGAAGATGAATATTGATGCAAGAATTCGTGGGAACAAGAACACTCAACCTTAAAGGAACCTTCAAATATAGATTGTGTCGTTCTTATAATTTGTATTCTGTAGAAACAGTGCTAAGATTCTATTTAATTTTTCTTGTGTATTTTGGCGTTAAGGATAAGTTGTGAATTTTATGCCTAGTCACCAGTTGGATTGTTTTGATTGTTTAGCTGTTAAATGACAATACATATTTTATAATAATAAATTTGCATTTGATTTTAATTGAGAATACATTTTTTTGACATGTATAGTACTATTTATTATTGTAGCTAGATATGATCGTGTTTATGTTGAATATGGGAACACATAGATCTGGGTCAAAAGGTACATTCAAGTGCCTTAATATACAAATTTGATTCACAAATTTTTTAATACTACATATGAAAGTGTCTCTAGTTTTATCTAAATGGACAAACAAATGCCCTATGCAAACACATTAAGACACAAACAAGTGCCTCATGATATTAATTTAGGGGCATAAATGGGAATTTAATGCTACGCATATGTGTCGCCATATTCATTTTAAGACATAAATTAGTGCCCTAATATTTCATTTGAAGACACAAATAATTGTCATTATATACTTATCACCTGATTCTTATATCTTTTAAAGGACACTTGCATGTGTCTTTAGATTCAATCTGGAGGCATATATAAATGTCTAGATAGCTATTAAGTTAGAGGCACTTAAAAAGTGTCTCTAACTCTATTGGGACACAGTACTTGGAGGCATATGTGGTAAGTGTCCCAAAAATCATAAGTGCCTCAACAAAATATATATCGAGGCACTTTTTAGTGTCGGGAAATCCTTTTTTTGTTGTAGTGAATATTCAAATAACACCCAAATAATAACTTATAATATCCAAAGAACAATTTATAAATGAATAATTAATGAATAAATAATTTATAAACGAGTAATACTCAAAGAACAATTTATTAGACACAAAGAACATCTTATAATACTCAAAAAAACATCTTATAAATACCCAAAGAACATTTTATAAATGAATAATTATTTATTAAATATTCATTTATAAATTGTTATTTGGATATTATGAATTATTATTTTGTTATTATATATTATTTTTTAAGTTTTATAAATTATTCTTTGGGTATTATAAATTATTATTTTGATATTATTTATTAATTATTCATTTTTAAATTGTTCTTTGGTTATAAATTATTCTTTGAGTATTATAAATTGTTCTTGGGGTATTGTGTGTTGTTTTTTGCGTATTTTGTGAGTTGTTCTTGAGGTATTATATATTGTTCTTTGAGTATTATAAATTATTTTTTAGGTATTATAAATTATTCTTTGGGTTTATTCATTTATCAATTATTCATTTATAAATTATTCATTGTGTATTATAAATTATTGTTTGGGTATTATATAATGTTCTTTCGGTATTATAAATTGTTCTTTGAGTATTACTCGTTTATTAATTATTTATTTATTAACTATTCATTTATAATTTTTTCTTTGGATATATAAATTATTATATTGGGTATTATATATTGTTATTTGGGTATTATAAATTGTTCTTTGAGTATGACTCGTTTATTAATTATTCATTTATAAATTATTCTTTGGATATTATAAAATTATTATTTGAGTATTATATATTGTTCTTTGAGTATTATAAATTGTTCTTTAGGTTATAAATTATTATTATTTGGGTTTATTCATCTATAAATTGTTTATTGGGTATTATAAAGTATTCTTTGAGTATTACTTGTTTATTAATTATTCATTTTTAAATTGTTCTTTGTATATTATAAATTATTCTTTGGGTGTTATATATTGTTCTTTGTATATTATAAATTGTTCTTTAAATATTATAAATTATTATTTGGGTTTATTCAATTATTAATTATTCATTTATAAATTGTTCTTTAGATATTAGAAATTATTATCTCTGTATTATATATTACTCTTTGAGTATTATATATTTGTTCTTTTGGTATTATAAATTAATCTTTGGGTTTATTTATTTATTAATTATTTATAAATTGTTCTTTGAATATTACTCCCCCTCCGTCCCATGTCTTTCTTCAAAAAGACCAGGACACACATATTTAGGAAAGGTTGGAGTATGTGAGTGTGAAGTTATATATTAAAATATAAAAAGTATACTTTATTGACTTTTGTGAGTGTAAATTATTTCTTTTTTAAGGTGTGAAGAAAGAATTGGGACATCTCGAAATGGAAAAATAGGAAGAAAGAGTTGGGACGGAGAAAGTATAAAATATTATTCTGGTATTACAAAGTTGTTTTTCGAATATTTTAAATAGGTTTTTGGGTATAATTATTCATTTATTATAAAAAGTCATTGTTTTCTATGATTCCTGTTGAATTATTTGCTTGAATTCGCAATCTACGATTTTGAATTGTTGACAGAAAGTCAAAACAGAATTGCTTCGTCTTTCTTTTGTTCTTTTTAAATTCTTTTTCCACGATTAGAAATGTTAATAATTGGAGGAAGCGGTGAATGCTGAGCAGTGTTTTCGAGGATTCATATTTGTGTTAGAATTTGTGCTTTAGCACTTTGTTTTGCTGCAAGATATGATGTTTAGATAGAAAATACTGGTGGCATATGATTAGATGTTGTAGCAGCATTTTTACTTAGCAGAATTGCTATTTTTTAGTCGACCGTTTCTTTATTTTCAGCAGCAATTGACCGAGAGGTGCCATTCACTGGAATCGCGTCCACAGCCAACACTAATTTATTCCTGAGCTAGTTGGCTGGCGGACAAAAAATTAGATTGGAATTAGTCAAAATTAATTTTGAATTTAGGGTGTACCCAAGTCACATTCTATATATCTTATTCACACAATATTTAAAATATGAATGTACTAACAACTACGTAAATGTGTAAGATTTAAATTATAAAAATTTATTATTATATAAATATGTTAAAAGAAAATCAATAACGTATCAAAATATACTATTAAAAAATCAATAATATAATATTTTATAATATAAATTTTTATTATTATATAGGTATATTAAATAAAAAGCAATTAAATATAGATACTTTTTTATTAAAGTAATCGTGTCATAATATTTTTTATTAAAATAATCAAGAACATAATATTTTTATAAGATTTATTTTGTCACGATTCCTTGAATTTACATGTACGTGTATTAATAATTTATATATATCAGTATATCACTACAAAAAATACGGTGTTTAGCGACCGCCAATAAAGCGGTCGCTAAAAATTACAATAGCGACCGCTTTTGTGTTTTGGTAAAATTTGGAAAAATTGCGACCGTCGTAAAACGGTCGCAAATTTATTACTTAACCAATTAGCGAACGCAAAGGCGGTCGCAAAATTTTGAACCCGTAGCTGACAACCCGAAATAGAAGAACCGGTTTATTTTTAAATATTAGCAACCGCTTTATGGTGGTCGCAAAATGTAAACATTAATTTTGCGCAAATATCGGATCCGATTTAGGATTATTATCGAATTTGAATTAGAACAGCCGGCCACCTCCCCTTTTTTATATCATTTCTTTGGACTTGGAAAGGAAAGAATTTGTCGATATTTCCGATTCAATCTTCTTGTTCCTATCTTTCAAGTCACAAGATAAGAGTCATTTCCACTATTGTTCTTTGATTCTAGATCAAGATGAATTTCTATCTATCTAAGTCTATTTAGATGTATAGATTGTGCCACATCATCATTACTGGTTGGGTAACCTTCAACTCCCTGTTGCAGGACTAAAAACTCATTTTTTTTTTAAACTTATAGGATGAAAAACAAAAGTTCAAACATAATAAAATTAAAAACAAAGTCAAATAAAATTAAAAGATAAAAATCTCTATTTTTCCAATATTTAAATTTAATACTCCCTCCGTCCCAAAAGACATTGCATACTTTCTATTTTGGTCTGTCCCATAAAAAGTTTGCATATCCAAAAGTGGAAACTATTTATTAAACTACACTCTCACAACACACATATAATATTCATAAAAATGTACCTTTTATACCTTTTTTCTTAAACCCCGTGCCCAAAAGACACCGCAATGACTTCTGGGAAGGAGGAAGTATGTTGGAACTTATACTAGACTATTTGTATATTTATTGTTGTTTAAATTATTCAAATGCATATTGATATTATATTTCAAAAATTAAGTTATTTTGTGTAATAAGAAAAACAGGCAGTAGGTAGGTAAAACCTGCCAGGCACGCGGGGCAGGCAGGTCCAATAGGAAAATGAGGCAGGGCGGGCGGGTTCTGGGTCCCAACCTGATGGAGCATGTCCTGGGACAGGGCAAACCCGTCCCAAACCCAACCCGTTGCTATCCCTATTAGCCAGAAAAAATGAGTATTCCAAGTTTGGTAACAATATCAGCAAAAAATAAATAAAAAAATAAAGATTGCTGACAATTTATTGTATAAAGCAAAGGTAAGAAACAAAGCGCCTCCCAAATTTGGTTGAAGACAACATCATGATATATCCAAATTTAAGCAAAAACCAAAATTTACCCAATAATCTTATCCCTCGTGATACCTCTCAACCTCAAATCATTACACTGATCAAGAATCTCGGAATTTTCGATGGCTACCAACTCCTAGGTGGCATTTGCAAACTCTACAAAGTGAAGCAAAATTCTTTATTTTTTTTCCTTCAAAATACTACCCGTCACCACTTTTGAAAGAAAAAAAAAGTGATTCTGAAAGCAGTTTGTAGAGTTTGTAAACACACCTTGAGTAGATTTGAGCTTTCCCAGAATTAGGTAACAACAATCTTAGAGAGATGTACGAGGCCCTATAATGCTTTTTCCCACCCATCAAGCCTTGCCCCAGGATCGTAGTTCGTATAAAGCCTAAACTCATTGCCAAGTTTGCTTGAGTGTTGTGGCCGAAAACCACATGGACGCAAGCCTAGAACCTCAGCAGCCAAATCCGTTTGCACTGCACCTATGAGAAAAAGTTAGGGTGATTAATGATATCCCATCGCAGTTGACTTTGAATGCAGTAATATTATTCAAGAAGAGATGGTCATTCCAAAAGCAGGTGATGTTTGTTTTAGGGCTTGGATATACAAATCTAAATCCGGTTTTACTTTGGGATTTTGAAATCTGGTTTCATAAAACCATCACTACAACACCTTAATTAACCTACTATCACACTTTTTTATACAATCAGTTCTCTCCTTATGCTTTAATATATTTAAATCATTGCCCATTTCATCTAATAAATCACACTAAACACAATATAGCAATACATCAAACTCTTGCACATTGGTTTGACGTAAAATAAAATCTCGCCATACTCAAAATCCTAAAACATATGCACGTTGTACTACCACCGTCACCCAAAAGTTTGCGGTACTTTTGGGGGCAAGGCTTTTAAGGAAAAGTGTAATGAGTAGAATGTGTGTGGTGGAGATTGTGAGTTAAAGATTTTAAAGATGGAGATTTAAAGAAATATTTTCATTTTGGGATTATGCAAACTTTTGTGGGACAAACAAAAAAGGAAAATATGCAAACTTTTGTGGGACGGAGGTAGTACTATTTATGAGGATTTCAAAAACCGGTTTTGTAGACCACTTAAAACCCAAAACAAACATCAGCCTTTATATAATCATAGATTAAGCATATTTTCTTTTCAGAACACCAAGTTAATGGGCATATAATGCATTTGCTGATAAAGCTTTGAACTCATACTGTAGACATGAAGAACTATAACAACATCATCTGCAAAGCTATAACTAAATGATCTGAGAGTCGAAGTTTACCTGTGAGCAATAGTACGTATGATTCTCCAGGTTTAGCTAGATACCTAACTGTTTCTGCAACATTCTCCAAACACTCCTTGCTCTGACAAAATAGTAATTGGTAAATCAGCTCAATTCGATCAATAGTATTGAATCCAGGATCCAAATTAAAGTTGTCATGAACTGCAGCTTATGAAAGGATACTGACTACAATAATCTGAATATGTATAAGTGCATACTAATCAAGTTCACGCAAAGTAGTAACACATCCAAACAACAGGACTTCAGTGGGAAAATCAAGAGAAAATTCGCTATGCTGATCCATATTCATGAACAGGTTTAAGCTCAAGCTGAAAAAATTTCACATCGAGAGATTTATAGCATTTGGGCTGCATTTAGATTGAGGGATTTGAAATGCAGGGGATTTCAAATATACTTAAATTAGAGTAGACTTCACAGTTCACATCCACCCAGATCACTCAAAATTTGTTCAAAATGTTAGTGATGGATTTCAAATTCATAGCATTGCCAATATGAATTTCACAGCTACCCACAAATCCTTCAATCTAGACGCAACCTTAAATAATTTATTGGAGGCACATATTATCAACTAAACCTAAAAATTTTGGACCTCTGTCTCTAACTATCTGTTCCTTTAAATGCAATATTCATGAATCCAACCTTGCAGGCTTTTCACATAACCAAATCAAAGAACTAGAGGTTGACATATCACACTGTATAAGTTCAACAAAAGAAAATTTACAATAATAATTAGGCCTGGGTGCAGAAGCATATCCACTAACAGAATCCAAATTGTCAAATCATAATCAATTTGAGTGAAATGAAACAAATGCTTTACCAGGTAAGGAGGATCTGCAACTACAATTGGAAATGAGTGCTTCAATGATGTTGGAAGATCCTCGGGTTGGTTGTAATCATAGAAAGTGAACTCGGCCCCATATTGCTCGAATCTTTTATCATACTCGAGAAGCTGTGCCGGAACGGTCGACA